>JABJVR010000031.1:7733535-7747384 GCA_025773905.1 Chitala chitala
CATGAATCTGGCTGCATTACGGCCAGGATCGCACCCGTGTACATCATCTCCCGTGGCTCTTCCCCAGATTAGCTTCCCAGCATCCCCTCCATAAGTTACTCGGGACTTGGCCTCCCTCCCCCCCGCTCCCTCTCTGTTTGCCACCAAACATGCTGCGCGTCACCTTCGCATTTAGGGGCAGAGTCACGTCGCAGATTCTAGGCTGCTTCCCTTTGAATGACAGGCCCTGTCTTCTTCTTCTCCCACCATGATCATTTTAGATGCTGTGTTTTAAACCTTGCGTCAGCCACATGGGGAATGAAGCTGCTCTGCTGTCTGTGATTGTTCTGTCTTTCCTGGAGATAGTCTCCTTAGAGCTCTCAGGTATTACTAACAGCTTATTCTAAATGTACACAACAAAGTTGATTTCTGGGTTTATGATTTTATCAATATTCTCATCTCATTTAATTAAAATGTCAACAAAAACATGCCTTCTTCGCAAAAACTTTTTTCTTGTTTTGTTACATTTTTGCAATGAATGCTATTAACGTGTGGCCCCCTGCTGGCAGGATCTATAAATTATATGATAAATTGTACAAATTTAGAATTTACTATTATTTCCTTATCAGGAAATCACAAGTTAGTAACTAAATTAAAATCACATTTCTCTGTATAATATCAAGACCATTAACCTGAACAACAAGGCAAAATGATGAGAAATAGCGTTGCTCCAGATGCGAGGAGCTCCAGGTCAAGGCTTGTGTGTTAAAAAATATGGTTAGGTACTGATTTTGACACAGACCAGTGGAATAACTTTTAGTGGTTATGTGGCTTTGCTAGGTTGTAGGTTTAAGTTTCAGCAGGGGCTCTGATGTTGTACCCTTGAGCAAGATATTAAAATCCAAAAGTGGAAACGTCCAGGCATTTAAATTAGAGAGCTATAAAATTCAACATTCCGTACTCTGGGTAAAACTCTCTGCCAAGAAACCAATATTGTAATGTAATGTGCGGCACCACCAATGCTATTTTCCTCCTGCTCTAATAAAAACACATGGAAATTATGCCAATTTGATGCAGTTAACAATTACATTGTTTTTAAGGGTATTGGCTGGTTCTTGAAAAAGTTCGCTTATTGGCTGGAGTTCGGGTCCTTGACCAGGCCACAGATGTCCCTTTATGGAAACTGCCTTATGGGTGACCAACGCTGTGACATGTGTAGGGCAGTAATATTTTCTTTACTGGTGATAATTATAGCTGTCTAGGGTTTAGCAGATCTTCCAAGAGAGGGACTTTGTAGAAACTAAGTCTGGTCTTTTCCCTAGCCGACAAACATGTTTCTACCTCTTCTACTTGCTTCTTGTAATTTTTGTAACCCATCTGCTCCAAGTGGCTTGTGACATACGCCACAATTACTTTGATGAAGCATTATGCTCAAGGCAGCTGTGTGGAGTGTTACACGATGCAGAATGAATTTCAGGATGTAGAGGCGGTCTGCAGAGCACCGTTCTTTGAAACGACCGGTGAGAGACCTGATACCGGACACTCAGAATGCAGAAATATTTCCGTCGCTTTTCCCCCGATGACCAAAATAAATTATTTCCACATACTGCTGACCCTGTCCACACCTGGGGGGGGGGGGATTGCTTTGATTTACAGTTGCCTAATAAACGGTGAAGATTTTCTTACAGAAACAGCGTATACCGTTCCATCACACAGAAGTAACAGAACCAGGTAAGTGTTTTACAGTTTGGTTTTTTAAAGTGTGCTGAAATTTAGGAGCTGACCTCGTAACAACTATACCCTCTCGATAACAGACACCATGGCTAACCCTCACTTTATGTTACTCTACTGTTTCCTAAAGCATCTGTTAGCTATGTTCAATTGTAAGATGGCTCCACACACCAACTCATTTGCAAGCAACCAGGACACCCAACTGCTATCCCCACAATGACAGTATGTAGAGGAGCTAATGTTAAAGTACTGCGGTAGCATAGTGGGTGCTTGCCTGGCAAATGCTACTGCTGACATCACGCTCGAAATGACGGCGTCTTTTTGAATGAGCCGTCTGTTCCTCAGCAAGGATTTACACCTCATTAGAGTCCAAATGTCACACAGGACATCACTGTGGCTAATCATCTGAACTTGGAAGCACGCAAACCATTAGGCTGAGCTGAACTTTTCAGTACACTGCAATGTCCTGTAAAACACATAGTTTGAGAATTTCTGATGGCTTGTCGAAATGTCTTTTTTTTTTTTTTTACCACATTTTAAAGTACTTCCCTCAAACTGATTAAATTGTGCTCCTTCATAATGTCTTATCCAGTCCCCTGCAATGTGTAGACCCACTTAATCATTATTACATGTTGATAGTATAATTCTTTTGGTAGGGTAGATGACCGTTGTGATTTTTTTTCAACACGTTTTTAATTTCATGGCGATTTTTTATGACATCATCTCTGAGCTGCAGAAATCAGCATTGTGATGTGAAACTGTTAGCTGTTTTTGTTGGCAGCTGTGCAGAAAAGCTCAAACGCAATATAAAATGCTAATGAGCAACCCACCGTGAAGAAAGTTTTTTGTTTTTTCACGTGTTTTTATGCTTTGCAAATCCCATGTCCCTCTGCCAAAATTTAGAAAGGTATCTTGGCCATAAAATTTGACTGCTAATGCTCACTAACCCACCATGACACAGAAATATGGTCCAGGGGACTCCCTTAAATTCCTCATGTTTAATCTCATTTGCAAAAGTCCTTCCACATGCCGATGGTGCTATACTGTCTACCTATGCCACTTTCTCACATCCAGCTGGGATTCTCGCATCGTGGAAATTAAAACTATTTTGGTGTAGTTTCTCCTGTGCTAGGAGTTGCCTGACATGTTAAGCCTTAACACTCAGAGCAGTAGTTAGCTCACACCTTGCGCTGACCACTTGCCCCTTGGTTGAACTGCACCCGTGGCTGAGTGTGTGGTTTAGAGCACTTTTACATTCCAGTAAAGCCTGGTGATTGTGTGGAAATCACCTCAAAATGGAACTCTCTGTATCACATTTAATCTTTTTTTGTACACATAAAAAGACAGAGGCTTCCCTATTTTACCAAGGTAAAATCCTTTTGATTAGTTTACGTAGCAAAATCCTACAGCTGTACCATTACAAATGTGCTAAGGTATTTAGCAGTTAAAACTATCACATGATAGTATAACACCAGATTCTCAGTCCAAGGTCTAAAACTATCCCACGGTAATGTAAGACAGGGTTCTCAAAGAGATAATTTCAAACTGACAATAGTTCCAGTATTTGAGGGCTGTTAGTTAGCTCAACTTTCAGAGTTGTGAACAGACCTCCAGACTTCTGTTTGTAATTTTTGCTTCAAACTTGTGAATGTAACAAGACAGTTGAAAATATTTTCATGTGAGATTTTATAGAAAGCGGAGTGCACTGCATTACCGCTGTGAATAAGTTGAAAAACTCTCATGCTGCTGAAATTTGAAATGTGGTGAGATATTGTGGGATGCTTTAAAATTGCCTTTAATAATGAACCTCTTGGTTTTTCATGCATTTGTCTGAGTGACTGTATATCTGTAAAGGATTTTGTGTGTGTGTGTGTGTGTGTGTGTGTGTGTGTGTGTGTAAGAGAGAGTAAATGAGAAAATAGAGTGTGAATGCATGTGTCTAGCATCTGTGCTGCATTGCAGTACTGCTAATGTGTCTTCCTGTCTATGACTGTGACTGTGTGAGAATGTGTGTGTGTGTGTGTGTGTGTGTGTGTATGTCTGTCTGTGAGTAAGTGAGAAGATAGAGAGCGTTTCCATTGTCTGTGCTGCATTGCGGCAGTTTGCCTTCATCTCCCTGCCCGTGACTGTATGTGTGTGTGTGTGTGTGTGTGTGTGTATGTGTGTGTGTTTGTGTGTGTGTGTGCATGCATGCGCTTGTGTCTGGGCATGTCACACACAGGTGCTCCTGAAACCGCTTTGTGTGCCTTTCTCTCCTGCCTCCACACTCACCACACCAGCCAGCAGTAATGCACTGTGAAACAATGAGTGATTGGACTCCCGGATCTGGGGTGATGGTGCTGCAGGGCTGGAACAGACTCAGGTAAACAAACGAAGGACTGCAGATGCAGCGGAGCGCACCTGTACACAGGAGGCTGGATGCTTGCTGGACGCTCGCTGGCCTCACAGCAAACACACACCTTTCTGTGCTGGACCGCTTACCGTCACCTCAGTCCCACTCCCATTTCAGACTGAAAGTCTGCGGCTGAAAGTTTAAGAGAAAATCACAATTCATACCTTGTAGTTGAAAGGTGCATGTGAGAAAAATCAGTACACATTGAATTTTCAGTAAGAACAACTATAATTACTGAAACAGAAAGACTGAAAACAAAGAAACGTGACAACAAATATAACATTTTATTTGAACAATCTGTCACTCTAAATTATTATTATTAATAACAACAAAAATAAAAATGTATAATGTTAGATATTACCGGATTCAAATGAGGTTGCACATATGAAATACAGCCTGTATCATGTTCTTTCTCACCTGACCAGACCTTTCTGTCCTCATACGCCGACCCCCTAAAGGAATGAGTTACTGGGACGTTACAGTACATGCGGGGTGGGACAGGGAAGCGTGCCGTGGGGCACGTCCCCCCAGCTGTGTTTCTTCAAAAGCCTGTGGTAGATGTTCTAACTGTTATTAGTTGTCCTTGTTCTAGAGGTCTAGTTATGATTGCAAAGGCAACTGTGGCTTGGAGTATAAAAAGGAAAAGTACAAAACATAAATATAAAATTTTTATCAATTTGTGGGTTTTCAAGGACGAAGCAAATATTTTTGTAAACGTGTGGTGCAACATTTTTAAAGCACGAATATAGAAACGGAAAGTTACGGTGCATTAGTCGGCAAGTGTGGGTCAGAAAAAATAAAACTGCATTTTTGCCACTGGAGTAGTGACACTGGATGCTGGAGCAGAGTTATTTATATCACTGCATAGTACTTCTAAGGCAAAGATCAAACAAAACAACACAGTCAGGAAATAAAAGAAATTACAAGAGTGATTTTTCCATGCAGTCCAGGATAACAACCTTGATCGTGTCCTGTTTTTTTTTTTTTTTGTTGTGTTGTTAAACATTCAGTGTGTCCCCCTCGATCTGGCCCTTGAGTGATGGTCTCAGCTTGTGTTCCACAGTCACTGGAGATGTTTAATGAAGCGGTTGTCTAGTTATTAGGACTGGAGTCACCTCTGAGAATGCCAGATCGGTCCTGTGTGTCTTGGTGACAACAGTGATCGAAAGAGAGCAACGCTATTCAGTGAACTGTAGGTGTTGAAACAGCATAAACTTGATGCTGGAGCCAAGAGCTGCTACCTGGACTGCTGGAACAGACAGAGCTATGGCTCTAATTAACAGTATATCTGCCCAGGTTAGCTTGTCTGCTTTAATTGACTCAGATCATGAGGGCATTAAAATGGTAATGATGTTACATATGGGTGTCCACATAAGATTATCCACTAGAATCAGATGTGCCTATCATTTTTAATGGTACTGACAGGGCACTTGATATTTGTTATATTTGTCTGTTAATTGAAGTGCAGGTAGAGTGTAAATGTGAAGGGATCAAAACAGTTAAAAAAGGAAAGATTTCAGCTGGCGCTTGGTAAAAAGAAAAAAAAAATCAGTGCACAAGCTTCAGTTCTTCACAAGCTTTTTATAAATTGAAAGTTAACATTCAAAGCTGTTTGAAATCACTCAATGTCATGTCACACGACCTTAACTTTGTACAGCAAGTCGATGAATAAAACACCACACACAGCACATGAGGAAATCCTTGATGTTCTGCCAGGCAGGAGAATTGGATGCCGCCGGCCGCATGCCGACGGTCTGCAGTAGGGTGTGCACCCGGCCTTCGTGGCCTGCCCAAACAGCTGACCTCTTTCTGTCTGCCTTGTTTCTGGAGCGTTTAACCCTCTCATGGGGTGATGGGTGTGGATCGAGTGTCTGTCTGTTGACAAGTGAAGGACTGGGTGTTAAAGGGGAGGTGGGAGGTGGCGGAGTGGTGAAAAGGCATGTCACCGACATGGATCTGAGATCCAAAACAATTGGCTAGGCCCCTCTTTCAGCTACGAGCCCCTGCTCCATATGCAGGAGTGATGTCTATGAAGCTATAACACTACACCAACATTAAAGGGAGTTTTTTACTGTGTTGCTCGTTAAGAGCTTGCAGCGGGGCACGGAAGGTCCCTTTGAAGATTTTAAATGCGCTCAACCAAATCTCCGTTGCTTTTAATACAAGCCGTATGACTGGGCATGAAACAGAGCTTGAACGTCATATTGGAAACCAGTACAAAGAATAACATGACGGATGGAGAACTTTCCTTGTACCTTTAATTTAATGTAAGACCATCCCTGCATTCTTTTCCTGTTCCTATGGTTATGTTAGGTTTGTGACTTTCCCAAGTCAAGCAGAGCCTTCATTTTGCTACTGGGGTTGTGTTTTGTTTCTCTCTAAAACACAAGGGCAGAGTGAAAAATTGCAAAGGCACTCCATACTTCAGCTACACCATCTCCAGTACGCTGGAAGTATGATTGAAGGTCAGCCGTCTGTATTTCGGCCTGATCTTCAGTGGAGAAAAAACAGAGCTATTATAAACTAATTACGCTGTGGTTGTTAGCTGAGAACACCCGCCGTCATGCAAATGAGCCTACAAAAGGTAAGGAAACCGTGGAGAGCTGAAAGTGCCCAGAGAACGTCCCCCCGAAAGTGTATGCAGAACTGAAAGGTGACACGGGGTGTTGCCGAGTGCCAGCAGCAGCTCTTAAGAAAATACCTACACTGGCAATGCAATCACAACTGGGGAATAGCTTCACCATAAGAACAAGCATAAAGACCAATTACAATTCCATTGTGTAGGGTTTCACATCCTTTCATAAGCATGTGGTTCAAAGTGTGATAATTCACTTCTGGGAAAGGAAACAGATCCTGAGCCTTTGGTGAGTGCACATTCGTTTGTGTAATTACACGTGTCACAAAATCAGATCTAAAGGTAACAGCAATAATGGTCTGTCACTACGTAAATGTACTAATAAGACATTAGAACAAGTTATGGTCTTAAGTTTTTTATGTGGAGCATAGGGTCTTTAGTAGAGAGTGTGAGGTTTTAATTTCAGTAAACTGACAGGTATCTTCCCTTAGGGGACATTAAACCACAAAATTATATAAAATCATTTCTCGTTCCACCATCCCCTGGCTGCATATTGACTTCTCAAACACTAACAATTATGTCCTCTCACAGAAGATGGAAACTTAAAAGAGAAGATTATATGTATATTATTATATGTCAAGAATTGCTAAAGACATCAAACCATGGAGCCCAGATTAATAGTGCTGGTTAACAACCTCTGCTCCATCACAGTCTTTTTAACGTTTAGATCAAGGTAGAGGTTTACTCTGAGATTTTTTTTCATTTATTCCTCTCAGTTGTCACCATAGAAGGTGCAGTGTAGCTGCAAGCCACACTGCTTGGAGATTTAACGGTAAACAAGTCATACTGAGTAGCAGTATTGTAGCAGTAATGTTCAGTAGCAGTATTGTAGCAGTAATGTTCAGTAGTAGTGTTGTAGCAGTAATGTTCAATAGTAGTGTTGTAGCAGTAATGTTCAGTAGCAGTATTGTAGTAGCATTGTAGCAGTAATGTTCAGTAGCAGTATTGTAGGAGTAATGTTCAGTAGTAGTACTGTACTAGTATTGTAGCAGTAATGTTCAGTAGCAGTAATGTTCAGTAGTAGTGCTACTGTATGTCTGCATGAAAAATGGGGTAGTAGTAATGTTGAGTGGTATAGCTGGAGTATAGATCAGGTTTAGGTGGAGGAGCACTGATAAAGGGACTGGGCAAGAATAGCGTAGTAGTGGAGTAATGTTGAGTAACAGTAGTATAAAGATTAGTATTTGTTTCATTAATGTGTTTAGTTCAGATTTCAAATTTACTGGGAGCTGTTTAGGGCACTTGTCCATGTGAAGCCAAACACATTCAGTTCTATACAGAACATTTTCATAAAATAAGTTCTATTCTCAAGGACACCCAGAACAACGTAAAAAAGTACTGAGAGAAAACTATTTAATATGTATTGCAGTGAGAAAAACAATTTGAAATCAAATCAGTATAAATGCTGGCCTTCGGGCAGAGGATAACTGTTGACAACTCCTAACTGACAGCTGCTTTCCCTAATGCATGTTTCCCAGCGACGCTGCTGCGGGCAAGCCGCATCCTGTAGCGCATAAACACTCACGTTTGAGCTGCAGTGGTGCTAAACATTTTCACTGTTTCCTCCCTGCCTCAGACGGAATGCTTACACATGGGGTAAACAGGGTAAATGTGCTAGAACGGCGGAGGCCTGTTCAGCGCACAGCCACAGCGCCGCCCACGCGGTCCGCTTCTGCCCGGGGCGATCGGCTTCATGCTTCTGTAAATAATATGGGCGCCGCGAGTGCTTCGGGAGGGTGGCGAATTTCCATGCATGTATAGGAATGTGCTTTCCCCACTAACTCAAGTGGATGGTAGTGTTCTCCAGGGCAGTTTCAGGTGGGCTGAGCGGAAATGAGTCTCCTCAGGTGAACAGAGAGCTGCTGGGGTCAAAACAAGGGTCAACACGCAACTTCCCCACAACTTTCCTGGGAAGTTGTTTATTGTTTTGTAGGCTTTGACGCAGGAGAGCCGACCACGTCCTCTTGGTCTGTCACCTCTGAGGAGCATTGATGTCAATACTGTCTTTTTATCCTTTCCCTAATTCATCCAGTGTCTGTTTCTCTTCTTGCAGATCCTCCGAGCGTCACAACACATGATCTGATGTGTGATGTCATTTCCTGTCAGTGGCCTCTCATGTCACCTCTGTTGTTGACAGCCCATGAGCTTACACAAGGTACTGAACCTTAAGAGTCCCTTCATGCATTTGTTTTTAGGAACCATGAGACTAAAAGCCCAAATGGATCATCTAACTTTAGGTCACTTAACACTGTAGGTACAGCATTTAGCTTTTCCGTTTTTTGCACAGATTTTGAAAAAGCTTCACGTGGTGGTGTTTTCTGAAGCCAGTTCAGTCCAGGGACAGTGTCTGGTTCTGCCTCATCGGGGAAAACGAGACATCGTTACACAAATAGAGCTTGAAAATGGACTGCGCCATCGGCTCGGTCCCGCCCATGAAATATTCATACTTCTGTGAAGGAGAGTCGAGCGTGATGCCTGACCAGAAGCATGAGGAAAAGGACGAGTTCACACGGAGATAAATACGTGCCCAGCCAGAGACCTGGCACCGCGGCTTCTATTGGAAATGAAGACTAATGACCTCTATGGGTTTTTTTTTTTTTTTTTTACACTTTATTTTTATGCTTCTGACGTGATGGAAGCTCCCTCATTCCTGGACTGTCTGAGGAGTGACTGGAGGGATGAGAAGATGGATATGACTCTGGAGGCCCTTTCAGCTAAGGACATGACTAGGAGGTGATGTGGGCTGAGCAGGTGGGTGTTACGTATGGGACGGATGGGGTTTTGCGGGGGTGGGCCGATCAGAGGCCTCAATTTCTCAGAAGGTAATGCTTCTTTCTGAGACAGGAGTAGGAAAATGGAAGTGCGGCATTGACACATCCATAAAGTCACGCTCTGAACAGCGAAAAGTTATCAAGACAGCAAATGTACTGAACCGACTGCAGTGCAGCTGTATGATTCTACCCTTATATCTCTGCCTCTCTACCCTGACTATTGAATAAGATTAGACTACAAGGAGAGGTGCCTTTTCAAACTGAGGAACCCAGGACAATGGGTCTATAATAGGATTCATACTGGTTTTAAGACACCTTACCCTTTACAAACTGCTGAACAAACTAAACAGCTAGATTTCTGATCAGTAACAACTACAAAAAATAGTAATAATAAAAAAAGAATAAAGCTGCAAATTAAATGGCATCCAAAGCAAATACTACAGAGGAAAGGGGCTATCTAATGGAAGGTCTGTAGTCTATTTAAATAATTGTTTTCTCATTAGTTTCCTGTGGGTCTTGTAGCTCAGCCCTCACTTGCCTCAGGGTAAGATGGTTCTTTGTTCTAGCTGAGCTCTTTATTAATTAACCTTTACTGTGTGGACTCCAAGCTCAGCTGGAACACGCACTACCACACCCTGTAGGCCTCAGGGAGAGGAGCTCTAGGCCTTGATTGCTCATAATCAAGTTCATGTTTATGGTGGCAGGAAGATGTGATGCTCAGGCATGAGAAAACAGAGCGAGTTGAGAGAGGGAGATGTTGCACATCACACTTGCGGTAACACTGAAAGAGGACTGGGCCCCTGGGGCGAGTGATGGGGGCCTAGGCCTGATATGGCACCTTTATTTACCACTGTACCTATGTCAGTTATTATTTTTATTCTGTTTTTTGGATATTGGGCCATAAGGGTGCAGCGTCCCTGGCAGGGACCCATCTCGACCCAATGGTACATTCGGCTGGTGACCACACACACTTTCCTGACTAAGAAGGTCTGACTGAGATTCTCTCTCACAGAGCACGGCTTGCTAAATGAAGGAAATTGACAAGACACAAACGATCGTTTCATACGTCACGACTGAAAAAGGAAATCACGAGTCCAAGCAATACACGACACATGATTTGTTACATTAAAAATGTTGCTAATGTTTTTGATTGTGATGTATAAGTTTGTCCTTTTAATGCTTGGATGAGGAGTGAATCTGTGGCATGTGTTTGCCTGTATCTCAATGGTGAAGTTAAATTCAGGACAGAAGAAAGAAAATATGAGCAGAAATACCGCTAAGAGATCAGGTTTCAACCCCCCCATAGGTGCGGTTGAAAACAGCCAGGTAGTTGAGACTGTCAAAACGGCAAGGAGTCAGATCTCTAACAGCAGGCTACTGGGCTGGTGTGTGTTTCAAAGAAAGGACCAGGCAGCAGTAGGAATGGGAGGTGTCCATAGAGTGGCATGGGGGAGGGGTGCCAAAGAATGATCGATAACTATGTTGGGGGAATGAAAAACTCAGGCTCATGGTCAGTGGGTTTGCTGCTACTAGAATCAGCATGAATATGTGGAATCTAGACATGAAAGTGATAGTGAACCACAGGCGTTGTGATGACAAATTAAAAATCACATAATTTGTGTCTCCTTTAACGGGTCATCTTCCTCCATCCCAGAGGCACACCCCAGGGGCTGAAATCTCAAACGAGGATTAGAGATTTTCTGCTGTTATTCATTACCATCTTGGTCTGTTTTTAAAACCTGAGAGGGAGCTGATTCTTATTCTCATAATGTATTACACAGGAGATAAAATACAGCAGCACAAAATCATTATAAAATCATGTTATCTCAAAGCAGGGCAGGACAGAACTGCATCCTTTGATTTATAATTTCAAAAGGATGTTTGAACAGCATTACTGTAATGCAGATGGCTGATACCAACTGACTGTTGAGCTGTAAAAATGATATTTGGATACCTTTTTAAAAACTTTTTAAAGACATTTTTTTTATGAAAAAAGAACAGAAGAAGCATAACGTATTAAATGTTGCACAAATAATTCATCCTCAGAACACGATTAAAATACATTTTTAAAACATTCAGTTAAAAAAGCCCAAATTCACCAGAACTAACAGAAATGAAATATAATACTGCAAACATAATTCATTTAAAATTGAATTTTGTTGTCTGGCAAAATAAAGGAGATTGAATAAAAGACTAATTCTAGATCTAACTCTTGTTCTCATTGATTACATTTTTTTTAAAGATAACAGATGTAAGAGCCTTTCCGGTCTCAGGAAGTGGGAGGCTAATGGGGGAGAGGGAGAGAGCGGGTGTGGATATATCCAATGACAGAGAACATCCTGTTCAATAAACCCATCAGGTGACATCTACATCAGGCCTCAGTTACTCCAAAACCACCGAAACTTTATTTCTCCCCTTTCTCAAGATGTAACAAACATGGCAACATTTTCAACATCCGTCCATTCTACCACTGCTTCTCCTGCCAGAGTCGGGAGATTTGAACCCACAGTCCTAGAGGTAACAGTGCACTCCTATTAGAAAAAGAGATGAGTCAGTTGATTACAGGTCTGTCAGAAGATCGAAACTTTCGATAATCCAAAGTTTAGTCAGATGGCCAACATAGCTCCAGATCTGTCAGTCACCCCAGAGTAGAACCAGATGATGGCAAAGTCTAGTTTTATCAGTTCATCTCGACACCATCAGATTGTTCGTTGATCACTAGGGCTGACAGAAGATCTTTGGCTCATTCTGATAGTGAAAGGGTCAGAAGTCCTATCAGTACTATCAGAATTGTCACCTTGTCAGCTGGTTTGTTGGATCATCAGATAAACACAGAGCTCTGCTTTTATCCAGTAATCTCTGATTCTGTTAGACAGCCCTAACAGATAACAAAAAACACAAACACTGGCAGGAATCACCTTTTACTATATCTATTTAGTTTTGCATTCAGTTATGTAAGGGATATGACAACAGGGACAGTGGGGGAGTGACGGGTTTTGAGCATATCCAAGGCAACTCAATGCAAGTCAGTGCCTAGATAGAGCAATACCCAACATAAGCTTTAACTGAACAGGTTATGGAACTTATCATTGTCTGATACCTGCTGTACCCGAATACACAGACCTGCACAAAAGTTTGCAACGCAAGTGGAACAGAGCTATCATTTTTTTTTTTTGTTTTGTCCACAGACAATGTTCCTGCTGTGACACAGTGTCCTAGCTTGCCCCCCCCTCCCTGTTTGAAATGTTCTGTACATAGAACTGTGTGGAGCAGTACTGACAGCTCTGGCCTGTCATTGTTGACTGCCTTCTGCTTTATCAGTGGATATACAGCTTTTAATCTTTGATAGAACAGTGGTCCGCAGACTGAAACAGGCAGCCACAAAGAAGCCTCTTTCATGTTGTAGCTGAAAAACAAATTGGTCTTGGGACTGTTTCGTGTTCTGCAACATATGGGGGATGGATCCAGTTATTCCAGCCAAGCATACAAGCGCAAACACAAACACACACACACACACACACACACACACACACACACTCACTCACTCACTCACAACTCAAAACTTGAGCAAAGTTTCTCGTTCGCCCCAGACAAAACTAACGGTTGAATTTCTGCTGTTATAAGCAGTTCATATTCCATTACCGCCACACCGAACATAAAAAATGTGTTTGCCAATAGCTGGGTGCTGTAAGATTTATTATATTACAAATGGCAAGTGTCCCACCATTACAGTAAATGATGAATGCCGCATCATTCAGTCAAACATGCCTTTCTATTTGGCTGCAAATAACAATGTAATTTGGCTTGTCAGCACCGGTGCCTCGTGTTCTCTGACACCCCATGGTATTTGTCCATTAAGCCCAGTGGGAAATGTGCCTTTTCCTTAACTGATATTTCTATCTAACCATTTCAGCTAAGCACCAGCCAGAGAAGAAAAAGGACCATTTTTGTCTCAGGCTATTTATTAAAGTTGAGTTTGCATTCGTAAAATCTCACATAGCCGGACTGTAGAAATGTATCATCCTCTGTTATCTCATGACACAAATTGAGTATTCAGGGGCCCCATTCTGCTTTGACATATGGCCCTAGTTTGTCAAAGTATCTATTTTAATTTTGGAAAGTATTTAGAAGAGTTTTGAGGAATTCAAATAAAGAAGTTTTATCTTTATTTCCTATCTGTCAGTGTCTCCCATTGGCTGACGTGACACAATTCAAGTCAGTAGGAATATTTAATGGGACACTCTCAGCAACTGGTGAGAAGGCACACGCACACACACACACACACACACACACACACACACACACACACACACACACACACACACACACACACACAAAAAA
>JABJVR010000031.1:7747484-7757997 GCA_025773905.1 Chitala chitala
CCCCCCCCCCAACCCCCACTCACCCCCTTTCATCTGTTTCCCAGTAACCGTTGACACTCTCCTAGGTGACTTTGAAATTGAAAGGACCCCTGATTTTTGCAAGCAACAGGCATCAGAAAAGCTCTGATGGATCTTGACAGATGTGACATTCTTGCCATGTAGCCTTAGACATCAAACTAGCAGCTAGTATAAAAACCATCCTGTAGAACTTTTCAACAATATATCATCAAACAAACATAACTGTGTATTTACAGCTGCATGCACCGCTGTCTGCAGTGTTTTCCAACTGGCACAAAAAGAACAAAGCAAACCTTGTCAGGTTAATCAAATTAACTGAGAATTACCATTTGTAGTAGCCACAGTCAAATTTAAAGAAACAATTATGACATATCTGAAACTTTGCTGCCTAATTCTGGAAATGCAGGATAAAATGACTAATTGTGCTATTCATAAAACATTTAAGTGAGTCAATTTTAAGAGAAGGAAACGTTTCCAGTATGGTCAAAACGATAAAAGACAACACAGCTCACAGTGTCACATCTGAAATCGTGTATCACACTGAGACACAAAGACAATGCGAACAGATATAAGAAATGCATATTTCATGTCGAGGATTAGCAGAGCTGCAGATTTATTTTACAGTCTCATTCTTCTGGAAAAAGCATTTTCCACAAGCAAACGTGGCACGGCGATAACGAAATGGTCGTGCCGAAGTTTCAATGGCTGTAAGGTGCAGTGAAACAGACATGCAGAAGAGCTGCCTCTTGAATACAAACATGAAAGATGAGAATTTAATGCAATTACATATGTTTCTGGTTTGAAGATACCACAGTAGAACCATAAACAGCTAAACGCCACTGCTTGTTGGTTCTGCTTGTTCTGTGGTTTTGCTTTCTCAGGTATGGATAAAATAACCTTTAAACAAAGTCAGGTAGTTTAAAATTAGCAGCGAACTTGGTAAAGAGCACAATTTGCCAAGTCACTTTAAAAAAAGTTCAGGCTGTTTACGCAGGATAATCCACTAAAATATTTTAGATTGACTTGCCAGAGTATTAAATCAAGGACATTAAAACGCACTAAAACTGAAAAAAAAAAAAAGTTTAAAGAAAAATGTTAATTGTATAAACAAAGGGCTGACATTTCAGCTGATAAATTAAGTAAGGAAATGCACTCATTTATTCACCAAACAAAACCAAGCTTACATAAAATTATCAGTATGGATACAGCGCCTTCAGATTTTACAAAGATCATTCCGACTGAAGGGGAAAAGAAGGGAAATTAACAGGCCACCGTTTCGTCTGACATTTAACCAGATTTAATTTAACGTATTACAGTACACCGCACAAATGAATTTGGTTTCGATCAAGTCCTCTTCAGCCCATACTTTACTGGCTGAGATAAGGTCAGCTGTCACTAAACAATATTTGCTTTCTAAAAATTGATACGTAACAAGGGGGAAACTGCAAAGCAGGTGGGATTTTCTCATATTCGGCACGGCTTGTGACCTTTACTTAAGCTGATTTAATATGGTTACTTTCATACGTGTGTGTTTGTACTTTCCTGTGGAATCTGAATACCTGCACTGGCATATACGCAGCTTTTTACCACGTCCCTGCGAGGTGGACCGACGTACGGAATAATGAGATTTATTTTTATTTTGCACCTTAGGAATGTAGGAAAATTATTTCTTATTTATGTTTCTCAATTGAGTATAATGTGTAAAAATTGCCACTGTAATTGTTTATTTTGCGGCAAAGGTTTGCTTTGTTCTTGATGAGGATTATGGGAAATGACCCCGAAGACCGGTTTAGGGGTCACTGGTGATGCACTCGGGAGTTTTCTTGCCTCAGCAATGGATTATTGCTCAGACAGTTTTTCTCATAGTCAAGGGTGTTCTCAGATAGCAAATATGTTCAGTTAAATAACACCAATTAATTGTGAACACAAAGCATTTGAAAACAGACAATTGTACATTACAATTATTCTATGTATGTCCTGTGAAGCCATTGTGGTAATTAATGTGGTAGTGAGTAGCTATATCCATAAGTGTTCCTTCCTTTTTATTTCACATGTGATGCCAGCACTGCATTGTACCCCGTGCCATGGGTGAGTGACTTGCAAAAAATACATGCTTGTTTTCTCACATTTCACTTACATAATTTATACAATGTTGCTCAGGACACGGTTGATATTTTGATATTCTACCACTGTACAAATTGAGCCCAGAGCCTTTTGTTTCAGTTGTCAGCCAATCTGTGAGAAATGTGCTGAAGAGCATTTTAAGATGGGAATATGTTTCGTTAGGAGAATGGATGTGTGTGTGTGTGTGTGTGTGTGTGTGTGTGTGTGTGTGAGGGTGTGCATCAGATACAGAGCTTAACGATAACAGAAAATATCAAGAACTGTAGGACTGTCTGCAGTTCATATACTTGCTTCATTCAACTGAGACATCAGCAGCAGAAGGAACAAGTTTTAAATTTGTTTTAAATCAGTACTCAAGGTTAAGAGGGATGCTTTCACGATTCTGCAACCTTGCTATTTTTCTCCTGCAAAGTCATTGCTCTGGACTTAATCTGAGCACCACTGTCTTGTTGTTTCTCAAACTGCAGGTTGGTGGTGACTGGACAGCGATCAGGGGGGGCTAACCCCAGCCTGATGAAGCCGTGTGACTCTTGTCACTGGTGAGCAGAAAACTCTCAGGCTCAAGACAAAAGCAAAGATTGTGTAGCAAGCAGCAGACAGCGAGGCCAATTAATCCCCCACGGGTTCCTGGTCACAATAAATTAATTACACAGATCAGGCATGATCCAAGTTCTGAGCCATGGGACTAAACCCCCAGACCAGGACGTGTGGTGAGCTGGGAGATGCATTCTCTATATACACCGACCATGTATCTGTGTGTATGTGCGTGTTCTCACTTCCTGTGCAGTCAGTAGGTGTCCCCATCAGCATGGGCCAGGCCTTGCATGGGCCTCGACTGCCAAACTGTCAGCGGTTTGAAGGCAGCCGTATGTAGAGATTTGTGCTGCACCGTCTCTGTCACCGAGAACACTCTGGCTTGCGCCCAAGTGCCAATTGCATTTCCATTGGAATAAATAAATAAATAAATGAATAAAATAAAAAGCAAGAATGCTGCAATTCCCCTCTGAGGCCCACGTAGGAGAGTGGAGATGGAAGTGGGGATATTCATTTTAGCTGTGTCAGAGGTCCTTTGAACACCAGGATGCGAGTCATTAGGGGGAACTGATTACTTTTGGTTGCTAGGTTCCCCTGTGAGCATGGAGGTAAACACAAACGCAACAGCCGTTCTGCATAGCTTTCATATTAGTCCTATAATTTATTAATGAGATTGAATGTTTCTGAGTGGTAATGGTCCAGGAGCCTCTGTGCAGCATTCCATTTCCACGGTAACGTCTCCTTCCATCAGCATCCAAGTAGGTTTGTAAAACTAAAACATTTATTGCCTTCTATTTTTAGGTCAGAGACACCGATATATTTGTACATTCAATGGACTTGTAAATGAAACATGGAATTCTGTTGACACCCTTCCTGCAAGATGTTGCATAGTTTTTTTTTTTTTTGATAAAATGACAAGGTGTTAAATTTAGGACCCTTTAAATTAAACGCATGTTTTGTGCATGTAAGGTTTTATAGCAACAACCCAAAGCTAATCGCAGCATGTAGTGACTGTTACCCTACAGTGGCTGAGCAAGGATGTAAAGACAGGGCGGTGGGATATTATTTGGCAAACGTCACGCTTCTCTAAAGTGATATATCCATAAATACAAATTAAAACACAGCGTATTTGCATCAAACGTTGTGCGGAACTGAAGGTACCGGGTGACAGGCGTGACAGCTGACCGTCATTTGCTCGCAGCAAAATAAGAAAGATGAAACCTTTAAAAGATGGAAAAGAGCTATTTGTCTCTAGGAGACACGAGGGATGTTTCTAGCAGACAACAGTTAAAATAAGCCCCTGTGTTTCCAAGGAAGGTTGATGCTTCAATGGAATTGTCTTTTTTTTTTTTTTAAGCTACTTACGAAGCTCATTCTAACGGTAATCCATAGCCAGCACTTGGGGGCATTTTTTGATTGGCATACAATGAGAAACACTGTGGAGCCTAGATGAACATATAAAAATTGTGTTCAAATGTGAGTATTATGTTAATCTGAGGCAGGGAGAAGAACCACACTAGATTACAAGGAGCGATGTGATTTATGTCTGAGTGCTGTTTTCGTGCAATCGATTTTCCGTACATGTGGACTGTGACTCTGCTTTTGCTGTTTCTTAGTTACGACTCAACTCTACAATGCTCAGACGCTGTGCTATTTTGATTATTGACATAGCAGAACATGTAAGGGCTTCCAGCTGAAGTTCCTAAAAGGGCATGTCTTTTTACCTGGGCTGCTTTGCTGTTGTGCAACAACGTATCTTTATAGAACAGTGTAAGCGTAAGGATAGCAATCAGACAAGAATGTGTGGATACAGACATCCTAAAAATATCAGAAATTTTGCTGGTTTAATTTTTATCACTCAATTTTTCAATTATACATTATTTATATTAAAAATAAAGTCCCTCATTACCTTGGCATGTTTCAGTTTAGTCCAGGTTCCTGATATTTGCCTGTTTAGCATTGTTATGGGATCTCTGAGTCTCGTAGTAATGTGCTGGTGTGGATGAACATGCAACAGGCCAGATTCATGGGCGATGCTTGTACCTCACACCTGATGTGTTGTGGGTGTAGATCTGGGAAATAAGCACGATGAATAGAGCATCCACGTCCTTCCTCTACGTTTCTGGATCTTGGGCTTACTTCTTCTGCTTCCTCCCAGTGGTAGGAAATTTGTCCTAATTGGTTCCCCTCGATTATCCATAATGCAAAATGCATTGGTGTGACAATGTTAGGAATGCCCCTCATGGAAGACTGGGCAGGTCATATGTATATTGACGCACTCGCCATAGCGACGAGACGTTAATAAGAGTTGATGCGAGCCATTGGACACCAATGGGTGAACAGTTCATGGTTGTTGATGATGATGATGATAATGATGAATGAAGGAGACAGCAGACAAAACAGATTAAAGCCTAATGGTTTATCCTACCTGAATGCAACCCTGTCAGTTTAGCTCACATTATGTTCAGGTGAAAAGCATTTAATAGCTCCTAAAATGGAGGACAAAGAGAGGTAACATGATCCTGTTTGAAATGTAAAGTGTAAAATTAAAAATTTTGCTGTTTTTGTTTTATAGGTGTGTTTGATCTCTGGATCAGAAACTAAACAAAAATGACCGCCGCATGCACGGCTGTTTTTTTCTGGTTCACGGTTTCCTGCTACACTTTGCTGAGGCCCCACTTTACCTTTTTGGGATGACTGAAAACACAAAATAAAAGAAATAACAAAATTCCATACCTTTTCAATTCTGTTTTTGCCGTTCATTTACATTGCCACCAGGCTAATCTTTTTGTGCTGTGTTTTTAAGCACACACAAAAGGAAAACTCAATGGGAGTGGCTTTCAATTCAATATTTAGAGAAGAGTTCTTTCCCTTCGAACACTCACCCTCGCTTCAACACAAAGCACGCCTCCATTTTTCATTCTGAAAATAATAAGCTTTAACAGAAACCCGGGGTGAAAGGGGCTTGTCACTACTTAGGCCGTTGTTGAAATAGCTTAAGAAAGTATTGTAAATCATCTTTAATGGAAAAAAATTTCCCCAGCATTATCACCACAGCACAATATAGTTGCAGAGCTGGAGCATTTGGTGTTTTTTTTTCATCGATTTGATGACAGCGAAATGACTTCGGCTGAGCTGTAATGTATGGGGGAAGCAGTGGTCCCTTCAGCTCGTGCATTTCTTAAGTCGCACGCCAGAAATTGCGCGTATAATAATCACGAACAGAGATGGCTTTTAAGTTCTGCTCGTTACTCGCTCTGAATACGTTTCCCTGTTTTGTGGCTCGTTACTGTGGAATACTTCCCGACGACTCTTTGTTCTTTGGTGTCTCTGAACAATTCCTCATGCGAGAGTGTGATTTTCCCATAATGGCTATTTTCAAAGCCTAATTTCTCAAGGAACGTTTTGGCTTTTTGTTTGTAGCACTGCTACCTGAGGTTAGCGTTACAGAGTTAGCTACCTGTCCAGGGGAGGTTCCTGCATAAAAAGGAACCATTAGGACGATCAGAAGGACAATGATGTTAGTTACCTGGCTAAAAAAATTTCCCTATTATAATTTCGTAATATTTTCAGTATACTAAAAAACACGCCAAACCATCATTGTTCGAAAGTGTCTGGAGGGCTGGAAATATGCTAGTTATACAGGACATTATGCAACTATCTGTAGAAAAAAACAAAGTTCACCACACAGCATACGATATGATAGTACATAACTATTACATGTACCTAACTCATGCTAGGTGTCATCTTGTAGAGTGTAGTAGGTCATGTTTTTGAGTATCTGAACCAGTGGAGGCAACGGCAGTGAGTCAGGTGGTGCCTCGTTGTTTGTGTGCATTTGTTGTTAAATTGCCATTGCAATGCTAACACCGATTTGAAAGGTCACACAGAGGAAACAGATGAGGACGCTTTCACACTACATCTTGCACCTGGCTTTACAGGCTGGTTGTTGGTCCCATCTGTTGGAAAACAAATAATTGTCTTTTTTTTCCTTTGATGAAGTCACTACCAGCACTGCTACTGCTTCTGCTATACTTATCATTGACAAAGCTAGTATTAATGCTACATACAACATTGACGTGTTTAATATCCTCTGCTCTCACAGCTGCTGTGCTTTAATGGCCATACAACGTTTTCCCTGTTTAGGGTTTCTTCAGGATTGGCTTAGTAAAAAATTAGCTTTAGCTGCGTTTCCACTGACTATTTAGCACAACTGACAAGCAAAATCATATTTTTGTGTATATTATTAAGTCACAGGCCTACTCTTTAAAGGCAGTACAAATGTGGGTATGACTCATTCAGAGGTACAGATTTGGGGGGGGGGTTTCCCCCCAAATATTTGGAAGGGAGTCAGTTATCAGCCCCAATCACAATGAATCCTGGTTGCTTTAATCATATAATGGATCAGATGGTATAAGTACCATGCCCCCCCACCAAAGCTGAAATAAAACCTATGTCAATGGGTACATATCAGTGAAATCAGACAAGAACATCTGTAAAATCTCTTAATCGTATCTGATAATTCTTGGGCTGCCACTGGTAGCAGGATGGAAAAGATTGGATCAGGGTGACCTATGGATTCATTTTCTGGATACCAGATGGGTACCAGCAGCAGGCAAAAGACAGAGCAGAAATAATACTAAAAGTAAATGTTTTATATGCATTTATGAATTTTTCAGCCTATGTGGTGTGGATTACAAGACACATGCAATAATAAAAATTAGTAAGAATTTCTGAAGTAGCATCTTGTGCTGGGGTCTTAAACAAGCACGTAGTGGACCTTCAGAAAAATATTAAAGACATAAAGGCCCAGGTCAGCTATTCTTTATAGCATAAAGAAAAACATTTAAAAATGGTTATATTCTGCATATGACACATACATTATTATATAAACAAAGATATACATATTTACAATGAAAGTGTCTAGTTTTTCAGTGAAATCAAACACTGAGGTCTTTTATTGCATTGCTGAATAAATTCTGCTTCAGGTCTGACAGCGTGCGTCTAAGTGACACAGGGGACACTGTCTTCATCTCTGTCATCGAGCAGACGGAAGTGCTTCATCCATTATAGAACCTTTCAGCTCTGCGAGCTGAAGCCCTTCAGTAGGCCTGACAGACAGACCGATGCGTGTCATCGGCATGGCAACAACAGTTAACATAATGCTTCCTAATAATATCCCCAAGGAGTAGCGTATGTAAAGTGAACCAATCCCAATTTGAAGCCCCATGGCCCTCCATAACCCACCATGCCATAATTGGAAGACTTATTGTTCACTCTGTTTAAAAAAAAAAATTACAAAAAAACTGAGCAGTCTGACAGACATTACCTGGGCCGAAACAACCCTGGCCTTGTGAGAGTGATGGGATTTTCCAGCATGTCCAGGATTAACGGTGTCAAAAGTGGTACTTAAATTGAAAAAGCAGATGAGGAGAGACAGGACCAATCAGAGCAGAGAAGGAAGTCATTCAGTGGTGTGACAGCGGCTGTTTCAGCAACCTGCTGTTGTATAAACCAGGACCAATGCACTCAATACACATTATTCTATGGGCGCACAAGAGTTGGACACGTTTTTCTGCACTTTATAAATTGAATTTTCACATTTCTAGAAAACGGTCTTAAAATTAGGCAGAACATTAGGGTCCAGAACAGAGATTTTAAATAAGGGTTTGAATCCATCTACAGCGAGAAGCTTGGGAACTTGTCCAGAATACAGATTTGTTATGTCAAGCACGAGACTGCCAATTTCAGTGAGACGCATCTTCATTAGCTTTGCAGATATGGGATCAAGTAAACGAGCAGGTGATGTAGAACTTGTAAGTAAAGTCAACCTGTTCACGCGGACTAATGAGTTTGAATGTCCCAAGTTCATGTGCGGAGACAACATAAACAGAAGCTGTGTCACACATCAACAGATTGTTCCTCCAGTCTGGTGACACACACACAATGTTGCTCTCAAAAAAAAAAAAAATAAAAACGTCACATCTTTCACAGGTGGACTTGTTTATTTATTTCAGTGGGATGTAAAATTATTTTTATTACACTACGTTTTGGGTACAGTGTCACTAAACAGAGCATTATTTTCATTCTAATGTCGAAAAAATCTTTAAGGAGCTGGTCGAACGTTTGGTCATACAGGTCTAACATCAGTGTTAGTATGTGATTGTGTGTGTGACAGGTAATATTTAGAATGTGTGTTCAACCGGCCGATTTACAAGTGATTTATAATTTCATAACTGACCATACACCTTTGAGAAACAGATGGGAATGAATTTACTAGACTTAAACTTTACTGAGAAAATTTCATAAGAATGTCAGTTAGTATAGTTTAGACACCATTGTGTCTGTTTTCTAGGGTTGGGCTGTAACAATGATTATATAAATAAATCAAGTCACAACTGGTACTGCTGATTAAAATTGACATCCACAGAGGCCAGTGTTATTTATTTTCATGTGCTATTCAGCCTGTTAATTAAGTTAAAAATGTGAATGTAACAGCCTAAGATGTCAGATGTGAAACTGCCATGTTCAGGACAAGACAGGAATATTACCAAAACAGCTATCACTGTAACTGTACTGTTGGGTAGAGTAAGAAGTGTCACATCTAGGGTCACGCTAGAATATTCAATTCACTTTATTTTTATACAGCGCCCTTTACAACAATGTGCCTCAACACGCTTAACAGAAGAAATTGCAGATCTTACAGAATAATAGCAAGTGAATAATTTGAGTTAAAGATAATACTAAATACGAATAAAGCCAGGCAACAGTGGAGCGGAGGAACCAAGAACTACACAGTGTGGAGAAAAAAAACCTCTGGGGGCCCATGGTTGACTGGCACCCCAAGCATGATTCAGCCTTAAGTTAATGCAAGTACTTATTTTTGTTAATTTGTACTGCAATCAAGATAATGTAAACTGGTTAAATCTAATCAACCTCACTGTTTTACTGTTTCAGTGACAACCTTTACTTCCCAGGACACACACACACACACACACACACACACACATACATAATATTATGGCACAAGTGACAGAACAAAAAATGATTCATTAATTAACTTTCCAGTAGAAGTGAAGTTGAGAAAATTGTCTTTTGGAGGTGGTTCAGGGACTCGACTTGCAAATTAAGAATCAATGCTTGAAGTGACTCCAGAAATTTCACCAAGTCAGTCCAATACAAAAGTCACTGTACTGCCAACAGAAGGAGTAGAAAAGGATTCGGACGGATGTAATCTTCGTGCCTGGCACTGTGGAACTGGATGCGAAATTGTGATTTCGTCGTCGCAACAAAAGAATCAACACCTCTGGTTATAGAGCCTTCAAAAGGGGGTCTGGGGGCTAAACCATCAAAGGGGGTCTCACTATGCAGGTCTGTTCTGCTGCGTGGTGATTCTGACTGCTGCCCTGTTAAGATATACCCAATGTCTGCCAAAAATGATGCAAGACTTATTTCATGGGGGAGGGGTGCTGACAGTTTCACTGTGCTAGCTTCCTTTCAGCTGAAATCAAGGGGACTTCATAGTCATCCCATGGCAGCATCTGCTGAATGTCCTCATCTCACATCACTTGGAAGCATAACAAGCTCCTTGTTTTGTTAAATTATGTTTTTCAGAGATACCGCAAATGATGTTTGGTTTTGCTCCGATGATGATCAGAAGCGTAAAACGAGAACAGAAGGTCATGGTTCAGGTCATCTTTAATGACCATGGATCCTGCTATTTGTCTTTTGTTTTTAAAAATCTGTGTTTGGGGGGGGGGGGGCGGGGGGGGGGGGGGGGGGGGGGGGGGGGGGGGGGGGGGGGGTGGGTGAGAGGCGGGAGATGGGAGGTTGGGGG
>JABJVR010000031.1:7758097-7779921 GCA_025773905.1 Chitala chitala
CTGTAATGTTAGCATGCCCAGGAGGGGCTGGGCAGTCAGTCAACCTTGGGCCCCCAGAGGTTTTTTTTCTCCACACTATTTTTTTGGTTCCTCTCCTCCGTTGTTGTCTGGCTTCATTCATTTGTATTAATTCTCTGATTTCTTCAATTTTCTGTGTAAAGCGCTTTGAGGCATGCTCTTGCAAAAGGCACTATATAAAAATAAATTGAATTGAATTGAATTGAACTGGTGCCATATTCTTTCCCTTTAGTTATAATGGTGCTCTGTGTGATATTTAAAGTTTGGGATATTTTTTTAATAGCTCAACTGTGATCTAATTTTCCACAACTTTGTCTGTGACCTGTTTGTAGATTCTTTGGTCTTCATGTTGCTTGTATAGTAGTGTCGCAGACTCTGGTGCCTTTCAGACCAGTTGTATTTATACTGACATCATGTGACAGATCATGTGACACTGACTGTACATAGGTGGACCTTAATCAGGTAATTATGGGATTTCTGAAGTTGATTGGTTGGACCACATCTAATTTAGGGGTTACATAACAAACATCCTCCAGCTTTCTGTTTGTTTGCATCAATGCAGAAAATCAGACAAACACAGGGGGTGGAATACTTACACAAGGCACTGTAGAAAGTCCACATGTAGCCCCAACCATTTTATTAATGTCCACACATACACCACATGCCTCTTCCAGTTTTTATAGTTGCCAATTTGTGGATACCAAGTTTACATCCAAACTGAAAATAAACTGTGGATAGGCTTGAAGCCACGAGCAACCAACCTGGAACATGTACAGAAATCGTTAGCTCAAATTAAATTTGTTGCGGTCACACATCCCTAAATGTCACCATGAATAGATCTCAGAATTTATCTGTAACAAACATGAGTTTATACCTTTGCCTTGAAGTACGTCTGACAAATGAGAAGCTGACAATTACCCTAAGGTTCCCATCTCTGTGCAATTGACAAGCAACATCAAGGTTAATATATGGAGAAGTAAAACTGAAAAATGGATGTATGCAATGAATGAATACACTGTATGGGCAATGTGCACATTACAAATATTTTTTAAACTGTTATGGATATACACAATCCTCCTAAACAAGTGTATTAACGGAAAGAGTTATTTTTCCTTACATTAAAGTCAGGCCTATGGATGCAGCTCCTGTTAGAAAATAAATAAATGTAAAAATAATTAAAATGGTAAAACAAGAAAAAGAGTAATGAAAAAAAGAGCTAATCGCTTTTAAAAGGCACCAAGAACAAGAGCATATTGTTTGAAGACTGAACGTTCTGATCCCGTAAATGAATTTAAATCTCAGCTAATGTGGATTATGATTCAATTTCTTGCCTCTCATATGAATAATTTGAGGGTGTCTCCAATTTTGAAGGAAAGATCCCGAAGCAACGCAGCCTGCCTGTAGAGACTCCCACAGAAAGTCATTTTTTCATTTGCTGGCATCAAGCCTGAAACTCTGCTTTCTTGCTGCCTGCGGATTTTAGCTTCTTAACACACGTAACTGAGAGCCTTTTGCTCTCCGTCCAGTTAACAGCTTCGACTTCTCGTCTTTGTCTTATTTTGCTTTCTTATTTGTGACTCTGTCAGAAATCAATAGAAATTGCACAGTGGACACTGTCTTGTGTTGTCTCTTTAAAATGACCAGTTCTACGTTTATGTCCACTTACATGTTACCATATAATCAATTTTCCAATTATAAATCAGCCGCTCACAATAAAACTCAAAGGCTCGCAGAACGTCTATACAGAGACAACTTTATATCACCTGAGAACATAGCTGTAAATCGACATGCGCCAAAAGGAATTTCCATACACTGAGCCGGAGGGTCTATCCAATGGCTGTCGTGTTTGGGTGATGAGGAGGAGGCAGCAGGAACAGATTCCGCCTTGACAGAAGTGTGTTAGAGCCGCGTTAGGGACGATCGCTACGCCTGGTGTGAGAAAAGCCGAGGAGTGGGAGGAGCGGGAGGTGTGGATTGGGAGTCTTTTTAAAGGGAGGCATCGCTGGTGACACTCTGATCCTCTCCTCGGGGAAACCTGTCACAGACACTTCTCTGACACGCCGCCTGAAGGGTCCTGCTTGCCATCTGATCCGATGACGAGGCCGGGGATCTTCTGGCAGCTTTCGGAGCCGAAGCCAACCGCGGTGTCAAACCATCATCTTATGCTTCCCGACCAGAGGCAAAAAACACAGGGACAGAGTATTTGCGGTGCATAATTCATACATTACACAGTCGGAGGAGTGCAGCACGATGGCTCTGTTAGAGGAAGAGAGGCAGAACTGGACCCCTTTCATCCTCTTGTAGGAGAGGACAAACTGACATCTAGCTGCCCTTGAACATACAGTGAGTCAATTTTTGTCACTGCTATATAGAACACAAATAAATGTTAAAGCATCATAAATTATAAATATGGCAGCCATGTTGGTGGAGGTGTTGGTGTTACAGATGTAATTAAACTGCGAATAACAACACAACATCTGAGATAAAAAGGCATCACAAAATAACAGTGTCTCTGCTTACAAGGTTGATCTTTCCTCCAAAATGGTAACTTATCTTGCAGGAGAAGTCAAGAGCGTCATGAAGAGCACCTTACTAAATAATTCGTAGAGTTAATCAACACCGCTTCTCTGTACCGTACAAGAAATCAGTACTACTTGCTGGAAGGAGGCATCGTTTGATTCAGAGGAAGGGTGAAATACACAGTAAAGAACATAGTCTGATATGATGTGTGCCCCAGCAGTTGGGACATGGGCAGTGAAGCTGGTAGGATCAGAGATGGCATAACAGTGGCGGTGAGTTGTGGGAAGCTTGATAGCTCCATCTGCTCCGTGAGCAAGCGAACACTTTGGGCTCACAGGAAGGCTTTTCAAGTGAGCTGGGAATTGGGTTCTTGTAATGAACTTTCCGAAAACCATGGGCGCCAAGACGTGTAACTGTCAGAAACAACAGCTCCCAAAACAAAATAAAGGAATGAGATCTGCATGTCAGGCTGCTTATAAAACCTGCACGTAACCAGAGCTATCATAGTTTCACTTTAATCCATTTTTTTCCCCACATCAGTTGTTTCCTCACTGGTGAGAGGATGGAAAACACAGAGAACTACTTTTTCATTAAATTAAAAAATGTATAAGCACTGCACTACAGGTGGTTCTGAGCAATGTTAAATTGCCTGGTGACAAGCAGGCTGCAGCCAAAACCCAAGACAATGGGCTAGGTTGAGTTCGCCAGACATACGGCATGTGATGGTTGGCTGAGCAACAGTCAGGGTTAAACAAGCCATGAATGGGGGGCAATGGCTGATTGTAAATGTGGTACATCTGGCCTGGAGCAATCAGGGGCATTTAGCTCTGCACTGGGACTTTACGACAGGGATACCCTGCCAGAAGAGATGGATGCCACATTCGCTAACCATGAGCAACTGTCATCTGCCACACCAGAAACACATAAATAAGATTCATCCCCCTTCTGACTGTGTGCATTTTAAATAACATCACCAACTGTGGACCTCAACAGTCCATGCATAGTCCAGCGCCAGCACATTTTTGTGGAAGAAAAAGAGAGCTGTGATCTCTAAAGGTGAGACTGTACCTTAGAGGGAACAGTGTTGTTCTGAGGTAAAACCTTATTGGCAGCACAAATAAGATTCCTTTTCAGGAGGAGCCAGGGCCCTGTTCGGTCTTGAATCCTACAGAGAAGAGGCCAGGGAGTTGTCTGAAACGAGGTAAAGCCAATCCAAAGCTGACAAAGCGGTTTGTTAAATTACCGCAAGAGAAGATGAAAGTTACGAGAGACCAATGAATTTTTTTTTTCCCACTGCTCGTATATATAAAGCTTTAAAATTTTTATGGTTTTGATTACAAGTGTGATGGCACTCGTTACGAAGAATGTGTGTCTTTCCAGAGTGCTCCTCAGAGACGACTCCAATGTGCTATGCTGTTGAGTCAGCTTTGAAAGTGGAGATGTGGTGGTCAGCCTGGCCAGAGGAATATGGAGATGCACCAATGCCCAGGCATAAGAATCTCTCTCTTGGTCTCACTGAAGGGTGGCAGGGGGAGGGGTTCCAAAAAACTGCAGAGCACAATGGTTGGACCCAGTTTGGCTGCAGTATCTGGCAGAACAGTGCTGAAATGGAGACCAGGCAGAGTAAGGAGTTGTATTGTATTAATTCCCAATCCTCAGCTTTTCCCAAGGTTCTCACTAAGCAGTGATACTATTTACCCAGAGCTGGGAGAGATATGACACTGGCATTGGAGCCCAGTCCTTCCATAGGCAGGTGATGATTCCACCTCTGAATCACAAATCCAGTCACCATCACTGTATAACTGTCATGTCTTTGCCTGTCATGTCCCATGTCTCCCCTAGATGTCGGTATTCCCATCTAGCTTTTCCCTTGTGTTTATGACACCAATGTAATTAGTGCTTTCCAGCCACTCCTCATTTCCCAGTGTCTTTATAAGCTTGCCCATTGTCAACTCTAGCCTGGTTATTGTAGTGTGTAGAGTGTGAAGGGTATTGTGGTTAGTGGTGCTGCACAGTGTTGGATTGTTACTTGTAGATGTTATTTGTTAGCCCAAAGCCTTGGTTATGGCCCTTGGTCCCTTTGTTTTTGCCTTGAATACACCTCCCTGTTTGCACTTGCACCTCTTCTCAACTGTGCCATTCATTACAACAACAGCTTTTTTTAAACCAGGTTATGCTATAACACTAAGTGAACTTCAGTTTGTCTATTCTTTATTTGAGATCCACAGATGATCAAAATTCACAAATGCCAGCTGTATATCTTTCGAACTGAATAGGCACAAGGCTGATTCGAAATTATTTGAAACTATAATGGGCATGCATTACTGTTGTCATTAGGGGAACATGCACGTTTGTTAGTGATAGTACATATTAGTACATACAAATGATGTACTGCTTGCTGGGAACAATGCAACAGGAAAACCACAAAGATGTACACTGTGTAAATAAACAGCACAAATCAGACTGGGAGAAAACGCTTTCCTTTCTTGCTCACAGCTCATTAGTGGAATGAAATCCTGCACACAATTTACAATATCTACAACATCCAAATCTAACAATAACATTTCCATGATCTCACGCAATTTAAAGTTCAGTGCATTCTTTCCTTTCATTAGTGAAACACATGTTGTGCCAATTCAATTCTTTTTTTTCTTTTACCATTCTCACTACTGAATCATACAATTTAAAACAATTTCCAAATGAGGTAGCCACACAGACATTCAAATCGGGCTCTGTAAAATATATATTTTTTTCAGTTGGGGTAAAACATTCAAGCATCATGCTTTCTGAAACTATTATTACTGGACTCAATTCTAAATAAATAGGGAAAAGCTTCACTGTTTTGCGTTGAATTCTGCCTTTCCGGTCTGTTAAAATGGAGGCACACCCAGGACGGCACGTCGCTGTTCAACACTTCCTGACTTTCTGCTTTTCCTGGCGAAATGAGACGGCGATGTCTAATGAGCTTGGGATATGGAAGAACCTCACTTCTGAGACCTTTGTTCCCTTCACCTCAGCTAAGGGTCAAAATTACAGCTGCTAAAGGCAAACTGCAGTGGTGTGCACCTTTGCAGTCTACATTATTAGCTTTTGACAGCAAGCGACAGGGCACCATCCATGGGCTTTATTGAGAATCATTTCTCTACTCATTTGTTACTGTATCAATTTTTCGATCAGAAGGCTCCATTTTTCTATAGACTGAATTCCATTTAGACAAAAAGAACACTTTATACCCACAATGCACTGGTGCCACTTTAGCATATCTATTTATTTATTTATTTTTAATTTCAACTTGTTACTTGTCACCTAGCATAAAAAAACATAAACACAGCAAAATAACGCATAGCAGCATAGACTGTCTGGATTTTGCAGCGTTTCAGCAGAAATACACATATTTGTGTTTTTTTAAACACAAACGGATTTAAACTTCCCAGCGTGTGCGATGGGCTTCACGCCTGTTGATGTTTTTGGACTAGTAAATGAAAAAATGGGTTTAAAAACCATGCGATGGCAGAGCTGCGCATTGGCAGCAAATGAGATAAATGCCCAGCAGAAGCACTTTCAAGCTGAAAGCGCTGAAGACAAAGCGACGCTCTCCCACCGGCTCGGCGTTAAACTGCTTTGGAAGAATGAGTAAAAGACAATGGGACGTGGTATAAAACACCCATATGAACTTTAAACAGCAGATACACCAAATTAGCAAAGGGTATTTATCATTCCCGACATCAGCCCCGTCACCGAGTGAGCTGTAATTGCTATAGTTTTTCAGAATCCAGTTAAAGCCTGATGCCTGGAATGAAGATGACGGTGAAAGGACTTTGGATGATGTCCAGCAAAAGTGAGTCAAGTGATGTGTGCGCGGGTGTGTGCACGCACACACGTGAGACAGCACACACGCGCACGCGCGCACGTGTCACCGAACGCTCGAGACTCCGGAACATTCCGCCACTCCACGTTCGCCCCAGAAACGGTCAAATGCGAATTATCCCGGGGTACCTAGCGAAAAGTAATTAACACTCTGTAATTAGCGAGTAATTACACTTTATGATGAATGAATATGCTTCAAATAATTCTCATTATCCACAGACAACAGGAAAAAGAGACTAGCGGTAATTACAGGGAGAGGCAGGAGAAGAAGACAATGTCAGCTCACAGTATTAAGAAGCCACATTCTACATACTTCTGCCTTTGACTTCATGGGCTGAACGTGCAGATTCTTGAAGTAAACATCTCCATAGACATGAACTCATACGCAACAATAAATAAATTAAAGTTGTTTGAAATATTTAAATATTAAAATTCATATTTTGGTGGGTTGAGATAAAAAAGTCATTATTGTGGTTAATACTCTGAATGTTTTTAATTCCTACCTTGTTTAATATTGTATTCAATGTCTTCTGAGTCATTCTCCATTATATTTCTCTTATTTTGTCCTTTCAAATCTTAGTAATAAATGAAGGACACATTAGTTAATTGTGGACAAGGGAATTACTTGTAATTTACATCCTTAGCATAAAGACTTACACTTCCTGGTTCTCAGTGTGCCAAAACACAGTAAGATTCAGATAGATGGATTAACATCAATAAGTGTGCGAGTTGTGGATCTGCTCCAGCACTTAGAACATTTATTAGAACCTTCCATACAGTTTTCATCCGTGTTTCTGAGGCCTGAACACCTCGGCATCAGCAGTGCTAGAACTGTACTGGCCATCGTAGAGGCTGAATTGGAGATAACATGGTTAGCTTGCATGCTTACAGCGAACATTATAAACATATAGCTGCATGCATGCTATTCAAATATTACATCTAATACAATTTTTTGTTAGGTTTCATTGGTAGGGCAATTACTTGACCATGATTATATTTTTGGTGTTCATCCATCTTTTTTGCAGGATTTCTTTTGCGTAGTATGTTTTTCAATAACAATAATTTGTTAATATTGCTATTGCTGTTGTTGGTGTCATCATCGCTGGTTTTTTGTTGTGTAGAATTTCAGCAAAGGAAGTTAGTAATATAAAATTAATTTCATGTCATTGGAGAAAGTTAGCTGCAACAAACTGTGATACTAGAGTAACAGAAGCAGCAGACGAGAATGTTCTGGAACTGTTAGTTCAGAATTATTTAGTTGATGTTACTGCGTCAGATACTGTAACAATGTATAACGCTCTTGTCAGTCATGACAGCATTACTGGAATATGTAATGAGCAGTGATGGTTCAACGTCAGCTTTGCCATGAGTCACCATGAGAAGTGCTCTGTCTTTGACTCAGACAATCTGAGGGAGAGTGAACAATAAAGACCTCTTGGGTTTTCACTTTACATGCTGTGAGTAAGGGATTCCATCCACCTAGTTTGTGGCAATTCTTTACACTTTATAAAAAATATGCAAGCCCCCCTTCCACCTGAAAACCTCAAAGCAGCCAAACATCAACAGGTGGGCGGTGGAAATGTGCTAGGAGATCAATCCTCGTAACGTAAGCACTTTTCTAAAAGACATACGGATGGCTCAAGAAATGCGAACGTCACGGCAGCAGGTGTTTGCCTTCCTGCTTCTCACGTAATCGCTTGAAAATAGAGATCTGCACTGTTTAGTGTTTGTCTCAGCTGTCGAATTGTCTGAATAATGTATGGCTAACAAGCGCTGAGCAGATACTGGAAAATTGGAGGCCACTCGAGGATTGAAGACGACTTGCAGGACTCAATTAGTACAGTAACAAGCGAGGATGGCGAGAGATGCTGAAGAACCTCCCCCCACCCTTCGTTGATGAACTGCCGCATGTGCCCGTGCTTCTCTCAGTTCCTGCCTGAGCACGCGTTAACACTTAACAGCTAACGGTCTAGGTCTTGAGATCTTGTCGATAAGGCCTACGTGTGCGTAAACACGTGTACCTTTTACAACAAGCAGCCAAATTCCAGCCAAGAATGTAAACATATTTCATCTGTATTTTGGAACACTTTTATGCACAAACTTTTATGCTGGCTGTACAGTAGTTTTGGAATTCACAATCCTCTGATGGACGTTAATTGCATTTTGTTTGCATATGCTTTTAATAAATTGATTAATTGTTGCCTTTTTCTGTTTTTAATTCAGAGCTAAACTGGGTAGACAGCCAGAACCACAAAATCCGTGGTTTGTGTTTCTGTTAATCCTTGGTGTCCTTTTGCCCACCGCCCCCCTTTTTTTTGATGGACAGTAAATTGGCAACAAGTTGCCCAATCAGTTCATTTTATTTTTGAATCTACTTTTCAGCTGCTACACCCCCTGTTGGAGTACAGCTTCTGAGGAATTTCCAGTTACAGTACCTGTATCACTACTGCACTTCATTATACAGTTTCAATTGGACAGCGCTGCGTTACCTGGGAGGCAGATGCACATCATTGTACATATTTGTTCCTGTTCCATGGGGAAAAAAAGAAGTTGCAGCTGGAGTCAGCAGCTTTTTCTCTCCCAGCAATTGCTCGCCGCGTGAGTCATCGTCGGCAGACAAGAATCGGGGCACATTCTCTTCAGTGTTTAATGCAGCCCTTCAGATCTAGTCGAAATATAAGCTTAAACTGGACAGCTGGGAAATCATCCATCATTTGGGACTAGCATGTGTTTCACTATTTTAAACAAAGAGGTGGTGTAGTGTGTGTGTGTGTGTGTGTGTGTGTTGCATGCATGCTAGCGAGTGTGTGCATGTGTGTGTGTGAGAGTGTGTGCATGCCAGCGAGTGTGTGTGTGCGTTCGTAATTGTCAGTGAAACCGATAGCAGGTTTGTTGTCGTCCTCAGTTTTTACCCTTTCCACTACATAGACAAATTCTTTTCTCCCTGCCCTGCCCCCCCTCCATCCTGCCACCCACACTTTGAACTCCAGAGCTGCACAAACACCATCAGTGTCACTGCTGCTTATCCATCCCACTGGGGCTTGTTGTTTCAGCCAGTCGGTTGGGCTGTTTGTCTTTCATCATGTCTCTCAACGGCCCTCGCAAAGAAAACACTGGCACCGCAGTCCAAAAATGTGTCCATGACTTCATAACCGTGTCTGTCATTCTCGCCCACTGGCTAACTCACCGGCCAACCCCGGCCGGCCAGCAGACACCCACGAGCCCCTGCCATTGGCTGAGCAGTCCTCCTCATCGCCACAGACCGCAGGCTTTTTGACGACGTATGTGACAAGCAGCCATGTGATGTTAACGCAAATGCAATGTGGCACACGCCTCCAGGAAGTTCAGCACCGGGAACCTTGAAGTCCTTTGAAGTGTAGGTAAAACGAGTGTAACGGTCTATTTTCTTCTTATCCATCCATCATCCCCGCAAGGGCCTTTCTTTCAGAAGTTCTGCCACTTATTACTGTGTCAACCCCCCCACCCTCCTCTGCCAGCCACACACTCCTCAGACTTCCTGGTATGGGCGCGTGAGGTAATGAAAGCAGGCCGGGTGACAGAAAGCAGAGAGACCGAGGTGGAGTGCCAGTGGAGACGTGCCGGGGTGCATCTGTTTTGGGGTGTGCCGTCTGGAAGGCCTCTTGTTGGTGCCCACATGCCGCCCTTTGATGCCCATCTGGACTGCTACAAGGAGCCCTTTGCAGGGAGTGTGCTGTGATACTCGTGCTCTATCCAGAGCAGCTAAGGAGCGCATACTTAAACAATGACACCAGACTGCTGGGACAAAAACCCTTGATTAAGTAACCAGGACAGGTCAAGAGACACTAATCACTGCCATGGTACAACTGAACAGTACAATTGTTACTTGTGACATCTGTTGATGTAAGACCACCGTCTCTCCAAAGCACCCGGTGGGATGCCTCCGGCTTGCAGAGATAAGTGGCGGTGGTGTGTGTTGAATATCAAACCAGGCAGTGGTGCAGAAGCAAGATCTGTTGCTTGGTTAATCCTGACCATCCAGTGTCCAAGATCATGCTCAGTTTAACTGTTCCCGACCGGCAGGCCCAGCAGGCTGGAGTCTATCGACCAGTCCGTACGGAAAACAAAGAACAGCTACAGTCATGGACACTGAGACAGCTCTGAGGCTCCACGCTGACCTTTGCTGGTAGGCAAAGACCATGTGTGCAACTGTAATCAGGCACTCAAAATTCAGATATACACTTTCTGGGACACTAAAAGTGAGGAACAGCTGTGCGCAGCACTAGCCGCAAGCAGGACCGTCTGGGTGGTTGGTTTCTGTTCACTTTGTTGATTGCCTTCATCGCCCGGTTGTCCGCGGTTAATGAATTGCAATTTGCCGCATTGACAAACAGCACGTCGCCTCGCCTCCCTCGTTCCATCCACAGCATTTTTGTGACATCCGTTGTTCCTTAATGACTAGACTATCTTCTCATCCTTTGATTTTGCAGATAGGAAACATCCAGAGTGTTATTACTGAAGGACGCGAACACACACACACACACACCCACACGTCTTCGTTTAGTCTCAGCCTACTTTATTTAGCCTATCACTGCAAGTGGAACCTGAACAAGATGACTTCATCATGACCGAGCTCTTTTAAACATGCTTCTGACCAATAGTAATAAAAACAATCATAGCACAAAGAAAATTACGTTTTTCTACTGTAATGTTTGTTTACATACAACAAATATATATGCAATTTGATTGACTTTGCAAGTAATGCAATATCAATCTGAGCCATGCTAAAATTGGTGCAAATACTTCTATCCAAAAACGTGAAGATTTCAACTTGCAAGATGTCACCAATATTGACCTATAATTCTACTTAATCTGAGCTCATACACAGTGAACTAACTCCTGCTGACCATCAGGGGCATGGACAGTTTCTGGAAAATGAACCAAATATCCAAACTCACCAAGTGTTGTGCCAGAAGCCTGTTTTAAATAGAGCGGTTTTGAATAAATTCACAATTTCCTATAAGCGGTACAGCCACATCTCTACTTGTCTTACACACCAAGGTTCAGTTCAAACCCATGGACTTTCAAGTCCTATGCTAGGAAAAATCAAAGACCAGCTGTAGCAAACCGCTCTCCTCTGTACCAAAGACCTCCGATGAGTTTAAGCAGAAGAACTGGAGGCTTTTTTTATGCATAGTTTATGACTAAGACACAAATCCTCAATTGGTTGTAAAACGTACTGAAGAAAATCTGAATACAGATGATCCCCGAGTTTTGATGGTTCAACTAACGATTCTTCGATCTTACGACAGCAATAGAAATACATCAAAATTGTAAAAATATTTAAAGTTTCTCACAGCAGGCAAATTTAGCAGCGCATGCAGTACGATACGTTGGGACACTGCCGGGATGTACACATTTCCCGCCTTGTGAGACGCCTGACTCTCACCAGTGATCGACAGAGTTCAGTTGTCTCGGTGTTAGAGTGCGCTTTTTTTTTTGAGCGCATATTTATTTTGTCTCAACTTACAATATTTTCAAGTTACGATGTGGTTGTTGGTACGCATCCCCATCGTACGTCTGGGACTACCTGTACTTGACCAACAGAATGCGTTTTTAAATTTGTTTCTTAATCCAGCCAGGTGGAGTGATAAAGTGCAGCGGATCTGTGTACCGTGGAACTAACCCACCCGTGTGTGAGACACGTGTCATTAGAGACTCCCTGTGCAGGCTCTTATAAATAATTAATAAATCAATCAATTCAACCCAATTTTACCACGACAAAGTGTTAATCAAGGGCACACGTCTTAATTTTTTTTCTACAATATGAACTTCAATAATTCATTTTTGTTGATTATCACTGTAATGAAGCCAGTCAATGATTTATGACTATATATAAGTGCAGAAAAGGATTTTTAGGGGATTTTTGAAATAAAAAAGTGGACTGATAAAATTCATCACTCAAACGGCACCACTGAGTAAGGATCTCATTTAATGCAAAGCCATTTTTCCAGTATGGGTAGATCTAATGGCGTAAACTCTTCTAAATTATTTATCATTAATCATTTATTTAATGTAAAGTCAACTTGCCAAGCAACATTGCTTAGCTTCCTGGTTTAGCTGGATGGAAATAGAAAATCTCCAGTGTTGATATGCTTACAGATGCTGTGTATCACATTCTGAATTAATTAATCTCTAAAACACACACGTACTCAGAGGCCCAGAGTTTATGTCGCTTCATAATCCACTTACAGCACAGGACTTTAAAATTTACCAACCGTCCACTTGTCGCATTTGCGTTTCCCAGACATGGTTCTACGCCGTGCTGGCGCACACGTCAGGCAATGACAATCAGCGAAGTAGCATGTGCACTACCCAACATAAATATGACTGCAAGATCATTATCGCATGCCAAATGCACACTTCAGATGTTCTTGCAGTATTGCAATTTGGCATTTTAGCAATATCTCTGACTACCATAGTATAAAAGGAGCTTTTAGGAGTTATCTCCATAAAGTTGCAAATCTCCTTTCCCTATTTTACCACCAATCCTAAAGAGTCTTACACCACCCACCCCCCACCACTCCACATGAGCTAAAAAAAAAAAATTAAAAAAACATTCACCAGAATTACAGGGGAGTAACAAAATTGCAAAACATGCTAATGAATGAGAAGGTCTCATGTTGGTAATTAGAGACTGACCGAGGGGCACCTTGTGAGTATAAAACTGCCCGTTCCAATATGTCTCCATCAGTTACTTAGTCTCAACCTTCACAGTTTTATCCAAAGCAATTCACATAGTTCAAAAATTATTAATTTTTAACAAGTGTATATTTAAAAATATATATATTTTTTATTTTTATTTTTTTCTTTTATTGGGACTTCAATGCCTGATACCAAGGGGTTTCAAAGAAAATTAATATATCTGCCTTAACTGACCCCGCTGGCTTTGGGTTGAATACTCGTTACTGTACAGGCTGCTGGATGGTGTACAAGACCACACATTAAAAAGTGATTTTTACATTCACAGAATTCTCGGACTCCTTTTTCACACGAGCCTGTAGACACTAGAGCTGAGTGTAACCTGATGGGAAAATTCCTAGTTGTGCCTCAGAATATGGTCCTCTTGCCAGCAGTATCACAGAGCTTCTCTACATATATCAGGCAGGAAAAAACACTGGTTATGTTTCCAGTTATTGAAGTATTAAGACCTACACTGCATATCACAGATACAGCGTGAATGGGAATTTTTTCTCCCTTTTATCTTCCTTCATTTGTGGTGAAGTCTTCTATTCCCTGCCGAGTACCGAGTGCCCATAAATTTTGAACTGATTTCCTTAGACCACCCAGATTATAATTACAGGGAAGTGATTGGTTGATTCTCCCGTCCATCATGAATAAAAGGCAATAAATCTACACAGGAAGAGGGGATCCTACTGAACATCGATGTGAGGACAAATTTATGAAGATGTGACCCACCCTTGAACGAGCTCATTTCTATACAAAAGTTCATAGCAGCCTTGAAGCATGGAAATTAGTATGTTTTAAATAGAAGTGTGTGTGTGTTTGTGTGTGTGTGTGTGTGTGTGTGTGTGTGTGGTTTCTTGTTGTCCTGGGTAATTATGATTTCCTGTGTTGAGAAGGTACTGCCAGATTTTGTTTTTTGGGTGCAGTGGAGCAGTATTACAGTTTTGATGAGCCTGGATGTGTTGGTTTTAACTGACTAAAGCTGATGTAATTCTGACTGATTTCATGTTGACACGAGTTATTTAAAACACACTTTAATAAATATTGGCAGTTTAAACCTTGGAAAAAGAAATCATTGTGATAATTTAGCCCATTAAAACCATAATAGTTAAGTTAATTTTATGGAGGATTAGTTTAATTCTCTTCTCATTATACCAAATATAAGAAAAAATTCAAATGATGATTACAGTGGTGATGGCGATGATGATGAAGATCATCATCGCTGTATGAGAAGTTGAAACTAACAGCCTGTATGGAGTAGTGTTGTGTGTGTAGCTGGAGGAGTAGATATGGCTCTAGTCAAACTATTGTAACCTTATGAAAATATATCAAGCAAGCAAATAATAAATACAGGGATTTGTAACAGATTCAGTTTATGAGGTACTTAAAACCAAGCGAGCTACTCCCACAAGACAGTCACCTGCCTATATCTTAATCTGTTTGTAACAGCTACAGTGCTACCCTCAGTATTTCATAAGAGAAAGCTAGGAAGCTACTAATAAAATGGTCCAAACTGATTTAGCTTTCCTGTCCGGCAGCCTACACTTGTTGCTCGTATGGCAGGGAGCTGAAGCAGTATATTAGATGAACCCAGAACATCTGACATCGAAAAGGGCATTTGTCTAAATTGGAGACATTATCTGTGTTGTGAGGAACATGTGATTATTGTATCAAGTCTTGGAAAACATGCTGTAGCCTTTCTGTACACAGGTGAGAAATGGCAAAAGAATGTCTTTGAATTTCGTGAGCTAGTGTCAAAAACTGCAGAACCATAAAAACTATTTTCTTTTTTCTTCAAGAAAGGCCGTCACTGGCCCTTTAATCTCGTGATCCCCATACCCACAGGTTAGCTGCTTTGAAAGAAACCTTACGTTCACACAGAGGTCCTTCTCTGGAAACTCCGCCTGAGGAGGAAGGGCTATTTAGCTGTGTTTGCACACGGCTGTTTATTCATGTGTCGACTGACATCAAGAAAAAAATCTGTGAGAATGGGTGGAAGGTGTTTTTTTTTACGGTCAGAAAATGCAGAAGTAAAAACAGTATCGTTCAAAACTACTACACTTAAAGTTAATTAACTGAGCCACTATTCCCAAGATTAACATTATGTCTGTTGAAAATGATTAGTCAAACTGGACACCTTCCATAGTGACCCAGCATGTTTTCACTCAGATAGACCCTCATATGGGGTTTAGATACAGCAAATGGAATGACAACAAGCGTTGAAACATGAGGAACAGAAGCTAGCGGAGTTTGGTCTGGGGCTTTAACTGCCGGTCTGTCCGTCTAGAAAATCTTAAAGGCATTTCCTGGCCTCAGCCAGCGCCTGCGTCCTCTTCCCCCATTAATCAACATGACAGGCCGATATCTGCACAAAAGTGTGACATCCCTCCATGCGCGGCATTGCCGAGGTGAGACAGGCCCCTGGTGTGTATGGCCTGTCGTCGTCATTGGATACAAATGTGAGGAGAGACCACAGGAGATGCTAGGCACCACAATGAGGCCCTGAACAAACGCTGAGTCTGTTTACCTGCTGTTAATCACTGGATACTGTTCGTTTTTTGTTGAACTGCAGACGACATGCAGATTTACCTTCCTTCGTGGAGCTATGAACTTTGATATAGAACAGAGCAAACTCAAGGGTGGGTGAAACTGTCATAAATCTGCCCTTATGGCCGACCACAGGGAGACACTTAAAACTGATTGGTGCGGTGGAGAGGCACACTGGCCAATTGCAGGTCTGTGCCTTGAACAGAGCAGGCCAGAAAACAGTAGCTGAAAGTTTACAGCCACTTGGGACACTCGAGGGATGTGGAAAATTTGTACAAATAGAAGAGGACGGAGCACAAAATGTGATTTATATCTGCAGCACGTTCGTAATACACAGTGAGGGTCCTAATACTGCAGTAACTGGAAACATAACCAGTGCTTTCCCTGTGCTCGGGTATGGAGAAGAGCTCTTTGATACTGTTGGCACCAGGGCCGTATTCTGTGGCGCAACTAGGAATTTTCCCATCAGATTACACTCATCTGAAGTCTCTCCGGGTTTATGTCAAAGAGAGGGCTTGGTTCTGTGAATATAAAAATCACGTGTTAACGTGTGGTCCTGCAGCTCTGCCAGATCCAAACTTAAACAGTACTGCAACAGGCATGCGGGCCACAAGAGGACAGGGTGTTTGTGTGCGTGCGCGCGCGCGCGCGTGTGTGTGTGTGTGTGTATATTGGTGTATCAGGCCAATAAAAATGAGCTGAATTCAGCAGAAATGCCTGTGTGAAAGAGAAAGGAATTTAGGAGACAGCGTTTCCTCTGCTCCCAGGGGGCGCTCCTGAGCCACACTAGGACACAGTCTGAGCAAAAGCTAAGGGCAAGCTAACCTTTACTGCCTACTTCCGGAGCAGGACCCATTGTGCTATTGTCCTGGAGCCTAAGGGGGAGTAAATCTTTCCCAGGGTCCAAATGGCCAGTACAACGCCTTTTTTTTTTTTTTTTATTTATTAACGCAGAACCCCTTCCTGTAATTCTTAGCAGGTTCCGTCCTCCGTCCTGCCTAAACAGAATCTTACAGGAGGATCGGCCCTCACTCAAGCCACGCTGTCTGTTTTGCTGGGAAAAAGCAAGAACACGGTTTTCCAGTCTGCAGAATCACAGCCTCTTGCTTATTTCCAAAATGGTGTTAATCTGACAAAACACTGGCAAAAGCAGGCCAGTAAAAACATCTTACTCTCCTTACAGCACACCAGTGTCAGTGATTTATATAAATAAAAAATATATATACATAAAATGTATAATATATGGGCAAATACATCAGCTGGCAAGATGCCAGCCCTAAGTTGCCTTTGTGATTGTGGACTTTTGTACATATTGCATGTGAAATAATGATGGGGGGAGAGAGATGCTGTGGTGGAAGGATACAGGGGTAGCGTGGAAGTGGGCTCTATTGTTTCCAAGGCAAGACAGTGTGGGATGAGAGCATCGTTCCCTAGTGAGATGTCGCACATGGCAACCCAGCTCATGCTAACTCACACAGATCAAACATGACTCTGGTTCAGATATGCACACAACATCATGCTTTTTTCTGCAGATTTCACAACAGATTTATTTTCATGCACTTGTCATACTGTTGACTTCTTTCCTCCAGTGCATTTTCCCTTATTAAGTGGATTTTACATCCTGAGTGTATCTGGTAACCCTGACTGTGTCTGTCTAGTGTCCGTGTTGGGTGGTTTGAAAAATCCCCTTCACAACAAGGCCATTTTTATTTTTAAACACTGTTCTTACACTCTGCCTTTGGGTTAATAATCAGTATCGGTAAAGATTGCCCTTCTGAAACTTTTTTGCCACAGAACAGATTCACCTCTGTCCTCAGCAAGAAGAGCAGCCCTTTCCCCCTGATTTCTGGGATAGATAAAATGACAGAAAGCGTAAATGTCCCACCTGCACTGCCAAGATCAATGAACCTCTGCTCAGATCTTGATCAAAGGATTGCAAATGGCTACCATCACTTATCTGTCCTAGCCAGCTGTACCCTTAAATCTCAAATCTCGATTTTGTCCTGGGCTGCAGTGTGCTTTTTTACTCCTTAAACAACAGAAGACAGGGGGAAAAAAAAGAAACAGAAACAATACATACAAAATTGTGTCTTCTTTGATCTGAGGCATCATCGCATCCCTCTTTGTCCCAGAGTGGCCCCTTTATGCTTACGTTACAAAAATAGAGGCCAAAAAGTTTGTGCTTCCTCAACCCCTACCCTCCACCCCCTGAGTAATAAGCAGGTCACAGTTACTTCCTGGTTCTAAATATACCTCGTTGAACCAAACAATCGTGTCTGCTTATGATGCAAAATGTCATCTCTAATGTCTCCTCACCACCGTCGAGTACGCCCGGAGGGGGCAGGGAATTTCAGTCTCAGAGCGTTAGCGGAAGCACAACTGCAGGAGGGTTTCTTAAAAAACCTTTAATAAAAGCCCTGACGGCTGTCAACACAGCACCTATCAAAATGATTTTTAAAATATATTTATAGCTTATATATAAAAAATTAAGCTTATATTTCAGAGGGAAAAAGTACACGTTTGGGTTGTTCTTATCTTTCAAAGATTGTACATGCTGTCTGACGTGGAAAGTCGAGGCAGGGGGTGCAGAGGAATATGGCCTTTGCCTCCTGTCTCATCCCAATGGGGTGCGGCAGGATTTGTAAATTGTGTACGGATCGTAAATCTGGTTTATAAATCATTCATGTGCACATCTCCTTGGAATCCGTTGGAGGTTGGGAGTCGCTGTGGCCGATTCAATTTTGGGGTTTGTCGGGTATTCATTCACCCCCACGAGGAAAAAACTGTGGAGAGACTGAGACCTACCAAAAGACACAATTTGACCCTTTGCGAGAGAAAAAAAAACCTCCCTTGAAAACACTAAATCAAAAACTGTGAACCATATGTACATTTATTCATCCCTTCATCCTGTTTCAATAACTGCTCATCCAGTTCTCTGCGCAGTCATGCAGAGACTGCCCTGGGAATCTTAAATCATTAAGATGAGCACATCTTGCTCAAGACACAAAAGCCGATAATATTAAATTTACTGAGAAATACATTTCCCTTTTGCCCATCAATATATATGCATTTTATTTTCATCAGGGGCTGCGTTGTAATACTTTTTTTCTTCTTGTAGGTGCATCGTCTTTCATATAGAACCACATTATAAGATACTGCGCTGCCACTTTGCTAATCCACTGTATTTGGAGAATAAGCTTAAATCCCTGACAATCAGCCAGTAGGCAGAATCATTATTTTATCAGGTTAATCATCTTTGAACTGATGAGTCATGATTATAAGCCCTGCATGCAATCATGTATCATTCTTTTTTAATATCTAACATCACCATTCATGCACTGCATTTTTCCCATTACATAGCTTACACTCATCACAAATCTACAGCAAAATCTGTGCATGTGAATCTTGTTGGGGATGTCACACCCTCAGCCTCAGCAGAGAACGAAAGTGGAAAACAGCGTTCAAATCAAGTCCCCGCCGCTGCTAAGACCGTGCTCTTAAAAAAACTCTCTCTTGAACAACTGAAGTTAATTAAGAATGCATTCTTTTCAAACTTAAGTTTGAACAAACCCAACTAAATTAAGGTTACATATACACCGTTGTAAATGAATAACTTTGATAAGACAAATGCAGTAATGCAATCAAAAAGATTAAAACGAACACAGACTAAAATTAAACACGCATACCTCCCTGATTCACGCACTTCTCTGAAGTTATACAATGTGTTTCTCAGCGCTGTACTTTCAGACTTCTCAAGACAATTTACAGTTCCTGCCTGTCATGCCGTCAAGGACCGAGGCACATCTGAAATTATAGTTATCAGATTGCTTCAAGTTTGCCTCCAATACAAAAAGAAAGCAGATAAATTATGAAAATTGTATTTGTTTCCAAAACTCTTGATTGCAGTGTTTTAGGGGACCAATCACGTCAGAGATGGTGGTTTGTTGGGGGGGAAAAAAAGTTTCCAATCAGGAATGAGGAGCAAAGGAAATAAACAGTATGTGAGATGGTCCAGCACAGGCCATTCGATGCTCAGCGTTTGTTTGATTTGCATCCACACTGTTACTACCATCGTGGCCCACGAGCAGCAACAGAAAGCAGCGAATGATGATATTTATCGTGTGTGATAATTTGTTTATTATCTCAGGAATAAAAGGGGAAAAGGCATGCTATAACTTAAAATATTTTAATGAGAAACACATGCTGCTGAAATTGGTGAGTGAGGGGAGTTAGATGGAGGATGTTTTGGTTTTGGAATGGATCTAAATATCCATACTCTGTGTGTGTGTGTGTGTGTGTGTGTGTGTGTCTGTGTGTGTCTGTGTGTGTGTGTGTGTGTGTGTGTGTGTGTGTGTGTGTGCTGGCCTGGCAGTGTTAGACAGCTCATCCACATGGAAGTGGGCATGCTCTGTTCAAGTAGCAGAGAAATGCTGCCCGAAAGAAGGCAAGCACTCACCGTCCTGTCATGTTGAATTAATTCTGGTAAATGGATGCAGTCTGTGGTTTGCACTGTGCAGAACCGGAGGTGCATGGGTGCATTGCATTTGATGCACATGCCTACCACATAACGTGCTCCAGGGATCACGTTAGTCTGCTGGTTGAGCTGCGTTGTGCTGTTGAGATGTATTATTCCAGGAATCAGGACACACCATACTGTATAACAATTCTGGAACACTGATGTCACCCTGCTATGGTTACGCCTTCCTGTCCACTCAGCAATGTCATGTCACTCTGAAATTAATCGCCTCCCAACATTCCTCCACTAGTCTTTGATTTCAGCTAAGGCAGGGTGTTTTCCGACACAATGTGTACCAATCCTAAACTACATTAATCCCTTATCTTTTTTTTTAATTTGCAATCAGAAAGGCCTTTTCAACTATTTATAGTGGTAAAGCATACAAATAGCAACCTGATTCCCTTATGCTATTAGTGAGTACAGATGAACTTAATCTTTAAATTTCTTCATGGACTCTGAATCCCTGATTTTAATTGATCCACGGCTTACTATGATGTCTGCCAATTTACAGCGTTCTTCAAACCATGTAGAATACACAGAGGCTACGTTTGTTTGATGAGGGCAAGATAAGTGTGGCCGTAATGCTCCAAATATTTACATAACGTCAAAGCAGCTTTGCTACATTGTGGCCTGAGCTGAGACAAAATCCCTATTTTTCTGGCACAGTCAGGCTGCTGTGTTGCTTGGTTTAAAGGCGCTACCATCATCTGACTGATCCAGCATGACAGTAGGCCAAAGCCCAGCTCATAAACCAGAATTCCCAGTAATAAAGAACAGGCCACATTCTTTCCATTATGACACTGCAAATCAGACAATCTGTACCTGACGGAAATTGCCCACAGTGCTGTTTCGTTTAGCCGCGCTCGTTTGTCGACCTGGGTTCTGCACTGCCACATCACTGCTGTGGCTACTTTGTTTATGTACCTGGAGCTTTGAAACGACAATGCCATCAGGAAGTGATGTACCAAATTAGTAGCAGGTAATGTTTCAGTCTATTGATCTGGGGCTTTTGAAAACAATCATCTAATGATCCATTGTAATTTGTTATGAGTTAGACAATACCCACCAAACTTGATCTTTGACATCTGCTTCTTTTTAAAATACTTCTGGGGGTGGGGGGGGGGACTTGAGGAAAGAGTAAAGAGATCTTTTCATTTGCTTAAAGTACAGACCTGTTGTGCTTACCAGACTGAATAATGACTTCTGTAAAAATCTGAAAGGCAAAAATGTATAGTTGGAATACCTGTACAGCCCGCTAGCCAAGGTTTTAATCTTAATCTACACTCTGTCAGTGAAAAGTATGAAGTTGTAAAATGAACAATTGGAAAAGTCCTAAGCTGTGCATAACAGCCTTGGGAAGGGAACCACAGCATAACAATAATGATGACAATACAATTTCAGACATTGCACCGTTCAGGTGAGTTTGGCTTTAGCTGGAGAAATACATGTGTCGACACTCAATGCCTCCCTGTATTAAGGGGTCCGTGGAGCCCAGCTGAATGCATTACTGCAGGGCATATCGCAAGGAAAAGTGCACCACATATCACAAGGGTCATATCGCAAGGAAAAGTGCACCACATATCACAAGGGTCATATCGCAAGGAAAAGTGCACCACATATCACAAGGGTC
>JABJVR010000031.1:7789371-7824787 GCA_025773905.1 Chitala chitala
TTAGGGTTTCTTATGTTTGTTGGGTTTATGGGTAAAAAAAGTACTCATTTTTTTTTTAATTTTTCTTTCATCTTTTTTGGGCTCAAAAAGGGTAAATAGTATGTTTTCAACCCCCCCCCCCCCCCAGCCTCCCTTACCTGCCAATGGCTGGGCTCTCAAAAATGAGCGGATGCTGTGTCCAAATGGGTTGATCCCCGTCAGACCAGCAAATCCCAGTTTTGCCTGTTTGAAGCCTTCAGTTGCCTTCAAAAGGCAAACAAAAATGTTACCCTGATAATCTAAGAAAGCACCAATAATATTTTAAGCATCTAAAAAATGTGGAAAAAAAAGAGTGAAATTATTGGAAATAATGTGGCATTGCACAGGCGACGTTGGAGGTGCAGCGCAGCCCTGAAGCTGTCCAAGTGAACAGATGGCATTAAAGTTCAGTTCTTGGTGCCAGGTACTGGTGGCATAGCTCGGTGTGGTCGCCGGGTCTTATTTGATTTGCCCACAGTGCCAGGAACATTGTTGAAGGGTACACCAGAACTGTGAATCCACACGGTCCCTGGGCCTGGCCAATATGGTAATACTGTGTAGACAGGACCAATCCAGCACTGCCACCTCACAACTACGTTCGCTGCTTGGGTCAAGAAGCTGGTGGGGACACAAGGTCACCCTTGCCCTGTGCTGTCCATTGAGAATAAGACATTGTGAAACTGGATCATTTGTAGCCAGTCACGCTATGTCCACCACACTCGTACTTTCTCTTCCTGCTAACACCTGTTAATTAGCTGTTACCTGGTAATTATGAAATAATGCTAAATCACCTTGATGAAACAGCGAGGTCATTACGTATAAGACAGGCCAACACTAGCTTTTATTGATTAGAGAACTGAAAATGTCACTTCTTGAAAGTCCAGTGAATAAGTCATTTGGGAAACAGAATTAACGTAAGTAATGACTGATGACAGATGGAATTCTGAACATTTTAATGAGCATGTCAGAAGAGCAGCCCTGCTAACGTAACTATAAATAAACATTGGCACTATGGACAAGGGAAGTGCACAAAACAACAGCTGGTGTTTTACTTTTGTCCCTCTTCTTGCAAATAAAAATATCAGTTCAATATTTTTTATGTCTTTGCATTTTCAACTTTTTACCCTCTTTTATGCCATCCTACTAAACCATCACTTTCTTACTTCTAAATCTCCAGCTTGCTCTGAGATGGTGTGTCTTCTGAGCGGAGGGGTAGGATGGAGTACCAGGCGGCTGCCGGTGAACCGCGGAGTTTCTGTTGTAAATGCCAGTACTGGTGTTTTCACAGCTGCGTTGGGTAGAAACTCAAATTCCATGTACTTTTTCTACTGTTGAAACGGCTTCAGCGTTGACACCACCCTGCAGAAGACAGGACAAGAGGGTAGATGACCAACTCCCACCCAGCCAGCACAGATATCAGGTCGATCCCATAACCGTGCATTTCTTCAGTTGTGTTGCTGCCCAGCACACATGGACAGCCGGTACAACTGCACAGCAACAGACGCAAGTGCGGCTTTGGCCTTTTGGTACCAGCTTGCACTCATAGCGCATGGTTTCAGAAATAATTGAAAAAGGGGCAATAGCATCACGCCACGTTTTGGTTTAATTAGAGCACTTTCACACCATAAGCATCTAACCCACCGAAATATTGCTGACGGTCTAATACGCGGAAAGAATTAGTCAAGTATTCCGCAGCGTCCCCCGATCCCAAAGCAATGCAAACTATTCCAAGCTCATTATTTTTCACCAAAAACAGAAGTGTGGCGAATTTAAATTGGAGCAGCTATTTTTCTTTGTGCTTCACTCTTTGTGCTTCACATTCAAAGCTGGGCTCTTCATTAATTTTGCGCTCTTTAAAAAGGGACTGTGTGGATCACACGCACTCTGCTTTGTTTTTTTTTAATTATTTAATTTATTTATTATTTTTTGCAGACGACACTTCAAGGCGTGGGCTGTCTTCGGATGAAGGTTAACATTTACAGACAAGTAAATCAGATAACCTTGTATGGGAGGAGTTCAAAGTGTGCGCTGAAGTAATTATGATGTAAAGACAGTGGCCGCGGCTTAATTGTGTTTTCTGTTGGAACACCTGTTAGGGAATTGTGAAATGAAACAGAACAGCGTTGCTTCTCTTGGAAAAATAATTCTGCTATAAAGAAACGGTACTGATGATGACAACATGCACAGAAAATCAGGGCTGTTTCTCAGGCCTTAGGGTGCAGTCCCTTAATTACCAGGAGGTGCACATTAAACATGAACATGTTCATTATGTTAACAATTAATGCAATTAACTAGGGCCCTGCGGCTGGTATGCCCCAGAATGGCTGGGATGTATCTCAGCTTGCGGGGTGTGGAGGGCTTCATCTTGTCCAGAAGGTCTGGGGGGCAGTGGTGTGTGTGTGATTGTGTGATGGGGGAGGGGGGGTGACCAGGGAGAGTGAGAGGTCACGCTCACTTACAGTGACCCCAAGTGCACACCACCATAAAGGCACAGAGGACTATTATTAGCATTTTGTCTTGTTTTTGTTCTCTGGATTATTTTAGTTATTTTGGTCAAACAGTGAGAAGCATGCACACGCTCGCTTGCACGCACGCGCACACACACACACACACACACACACAAACACACACAAACACACACACACACACACACACACAAACACACACAAACACACACCCCTAACAGCTGCAGGTTCTATCTTGGAAAAATGAAAAAGACCTGCTTTGGCTTTGTGAAAAATACATATAATAAAGATGTATATTTCAAATGAAAATACCTCAAAAGAAGTGAACTGAAAAACTGTTTCTTTATGGCTGGATTTTCAACTTGCCATCAGTGTGTGTAGAACAGAAAAACAAATGTGTTTAGCACTAACAGCTAAATCAGAAGGCTGTAGGAATCGTAGCAATGTGGTGTCAGCATGTTAAATAAAAGAAAAGAAAAAACATTTTTAGAACAACCCCAGAGATGTGAACAATCCCATGTCACTCAATAAAAAATTGGGAGGGGGGCATATGAGGCTCTGAAGGAGAATTAAAAATGTTTGAATATAAAAGAAGAAAACTGTGACTTTTCATGGTGACACAGAAGTGATTATGGCCCTTCAGAGATGGAATTTGCAAGCAGCAGCAGAAAACAACGTTCTTCAGAAACAGAGGGGCCCATCACAAATAATCAGGGATGTAAGACTGGGGTGGGGTGGGGAAATAATGCAAAACCAGCAAAAACCTCAAAAGTGCTCTCAGGAATAGACACAGCAGCCCCCCCCAAACACACACACACCAAAAAAAAAAATCTATAAAATGTCACAAATCAAATAAACTTACAGTACAACAAAGCATCGCACGGGGAATGACTATTTCTTATCAATCCAAGTGGAATAGTTGACATTCACTAAATCAAAAGTGCTGGATTATTTTGATTGTTTGTAAGGTTCTGTGACTATTTTTTTCAACCTCCCTGCTGTGGTGCTGAGTGGATAGGCCGTCACCCCGCACACGGTTTAACTACAGACAAACACCCAAACACCCCAGCATCCTTTACACGGCATTTTGCCTCTTCTGTTTAGTTGGACGCTGCGCTAACGAGCAGAACAATGTTCTCAATTTACGTTCCTGAGCCCGCAAAGAAATTAATGCACAAAAAAAATAAAGCAGAAAATAATTGAGGGGTGGGGAAGACAGAGGCAGTGAATCAACTGAAAAGAAACAGGCTGAAAATATGGGTTTCTGACAGGAGTTGAGAACAACTTAATGGCGACACGTGGGCAGATCAGAAGTTTTCCACAATCAAGAAAAAAAGACCAGATGAACAAAAAGGTGTCGGGAGACTCGAGTTGGAGAGCTAAATCCTGCTAGCAGGGAAGGAAACAGTAATTCCACATTCATCATGCCTTAATCACTTTTCCTGTGTTTGGGGCCTGAAATTTGATATCACTCCAGCTCCGACACATTTACATATCATTATGTCTTTAACTCCCCTCTTAAGAGCTCGAAATCACATCTGTAACCTTGTTACGGCCGGTGTAAAATCCCAGCCTTATACGTTTTGATCCGCGCTGAAAATAACCTAAGAACCCCTGGTAGCAAGCCAATAAACCTGGAGACAAAACCCTCCTACACCCCACATTGACACACATGCACTCAGTCGCCGCTTTATTGCCATAGTTACAAATGAGAAAAAAATTACACGGAAGGTGTACCTGCATCTACTCGTGAGGATCATCAGACCTGACACAGGTATCTGGAAACGAGACATGACAAACTTTCGGTATCATTACAGCGTGTTGACTGTAACTTTCCTACATGAGTATTTCAACACATTTTCTGTCAGTCTGCATCTTTGTAACACACAAGGGGAAACCACATAAGGGTACAAGTAAGTACGTTTATACCATCTGACTAGGAAAAAACATGTTCTCATTGGGAGTTTTGAATTCCTTGTATGATGCCCTTGTGCTGTTTTGGGCTTCCAACTGCCTATTGTGAAAAACAGCGCCTGTCCTGATTTCTAAGTGTGAGGGGACAGCACTTGTTTTCACTTGTGTATCCTGCCCATGCATGTTGTCCTATGGACTATCCATAATCTTTATACACAAATTTAGTAGAGACACAGAAGACTGGCACAAAGTCTCTGATTAAGTGTGGAGCGAACAGCAGTCGTGTATTTCCAACAGCCCGGAAAAAAGAACGTTTAGAGTCCTAAAACCTATTAGCATCAAGCACCTGGACCCAAACTCCAAATGGTTGTTTGGTAAATGCCGATCATCCCTCTGGCTCAAGGCTTCGTAAACCTGTGTGTGTGTGTGTGTGTGTGTTGTGTGTGCGTGTGATTCCTTGAAACAAAAGTGCTAATTAACAATGAACAGATGTTGTATGAAACATTTAAACCATTTTAAGCATAAACATATTTTGCCTTTGAATTATCTTTTGTCACTAAATGTTGGTTGTGATCTTAAACTTTAATTCAAAGTGACATACATAAGTTCGCAAAGACAGAGCTGTAAACTCATTGAAGTGATCCAGGTTAAATGCTGGCTTCAGGGTACAACAGCAGTTGCTCACCTGATGAGTGAACCTTTTGCAACTAGTCCACTTTTATCTCGAATTAAATGTCCTCTCTATTGGTACATGATTTATTATTTATTTACTATCTGTTTTGCAGAGAATGTTCCTCTTTGAATGACAATGACAGCCTCGGGGCAGCTGTGACACGCAGACATACACCAAACACACACACACACACACACACACACACACACACACTTCTGTGGTAGAATGCTCAGTGAGGGTCACCTCCCTCTGGTTCCCGTCGTCCGCTGTGCACTCTCTTGTCAGACTACAAAGTATTTGACCATGGACTGCATCTCAAACTGGACAAACCTGGACAATGGCTGGTTTTAAGATAAGTCACAATAAAACTACAGTATACACCCAAGATATGCGCTCACAGACAGACGAGCTAAAATGCGCCCTGTGATACCAGTGCTTCATTGCTGGAGACTTCAGTGGGAAAAACAGCAGACTTTGCAATACCCAAGACTGGAGAAGAGACTTTGGTATATATAGACATTGAGAAAGTGTCCTAAAGCTACACATGCGTTGATGTATTACACAGGCAGGGAGAGAGTGCTTAAAAATGATGCACACACATTTCAATGAAGCAGGAAGGCCATGTTACAGCAGGTCATGGCGGACATTCTGGACAATGTTGACTCAGAGGTGAGCGGAAGTTTATAAATAGAGCAATGTGCTTGCAAATGCAGTTGTTTCTACACGTGAGCCAGCGAGCTAAGTGAGCATGCATTTCTTAGGGACAGTGTATTTTTGGGGAGTTGGCAAAAGGACATCCTGTATATACTAAAAAGTGCCCCCCAGCTGAATGCGCGTCCTTTCAAGTGTCTCTGAAACACCCATTAGATTTAATGGTTGCTGACATTTCTTTCATGATCAAAGTCATGAGACAATGAGGAGCACAAAGGCCTGAAAGCAGTTTCAGGGCACCATCCAATAATAATATCCCATTGATCCCTGACTTCCTGTTGCCTGTCTCATGACCATCACTCCCTTTAGCCACAGCTGTCCCCTTAGTTCTTTCGCTCCCCACTCAGCCCCTGCTGAGCTGGCTTTGGCACTCAGGCGAGACCCCTGCTTGGCTCTGGCCTGTTATTTGCCCACCATGAGAGGAGCATACGGTGGGCTCCAGCCAATGTTAGCATGGCCGCCACCAGCGACACTCACTACACCTGTGCCTTCATTAGTGTAATGCCCGGGGACTGAAGATGGATGGTGTTTAGGTTTGCCAGAAGGGTTTGTGAATATCCCCAACAAGCCCCTCCCCCAACAATAGAGCATTCCAGAGAGATGCCATTGAATTAGATTATCTACAAAACAACTTTGCAGGGTGCACACATCACACCCCTACTGTTGGTCTCCTTTGCCATCGGTCTAGCAACGTCACCACAATCCTCACGGTGGACAACACATCCACCTTTCCGCTGGGATTCTCCACTAACTGCAAAGCTTCAAAGCACAGCAGCATAAGCACATGTATGGGTAACTTCTGGCACAAGAACGTGCTTCTGAAAAATGACTTTCCTAAATTCGCTTCAAGCAGTGTTAATGCATGGTGCTTCTGTCTAAGTTTAGCTGCCAAAGACGTACAAAAGAGAAGTGTAATGAAGTTGTCAGGTTGTGTTTGTGGGACAATAAGGATTTGTTCAGATGGATTTGCTGCCCTTAGACATCACCGTTTTTCCATCTTAATCTGATTGTTTACTCAGGCACTGAAGTTACACAGGCATCTTCTGAAGAACAAGAAGGATTTCATTTGGCATTTGCCCCTACCAACATCTTCTGGGGAGGGCACTTCAAAAAAGGACAAAGACCTATTATCAGTGTGTGTAGTGGCAGACTCAGAAGTGTGATGAGCTGAGTTTAGTGGCTAAAATGGTGTGCGTGTGTGCTTGTGTGTGTGTGCATGTGTGTGTGTGTGTGTGCTGTGATTCAGGGAGGCGGTGAGAATTAATGGTGTCCTGTGTCCTTTCAAACATCATTATTGTCTCATCGCAGGGACATGCACAGCGTCTTCCCGTACGTCATGTGTCCACACCTCTGCACAACATGGCGGGCAGAAAACAGCTGCTCCTCTCCGCTTACACATCATCAGCGCCTTCAGTGAAACATCCCAGATGGTATTAAAAATTAATTTGTATCTCAGCTTCAAATACAGCAAGAGCTAAGAAAAAGTACAAGAACAACAACAACAACAATAATAATAATAATAATAATAATAAGTGGACATCCTCTTGGCATAAATCAGCTCAAAGAACAGAAATGTTAAGTCTGGCAGTAAAGTGAATATCTGAGAAACACCAGGCATCTTCATTCATCACGGGATAAGGTGCCTACAAAGTGAACAAACACAAGTCTGTGATCTCCAATCAAGCGATAATGATAAAACGGGAGCTACTGTGTAACACTCCACCTCTCAATGCATGGACAATGAGAAAAACCCTTCCACCAGGAGCGTCACAGTGCATGATTAGTGCTAATCTGTAACAAAATTAACCTTATCCCATCTGTGAATGACTTATCACTGCAGGAAGCTCTAATGTTAAAAAGTATTTGATTAGCTCATTTCTTGATTCCTGGGATAGTGTATACTGTTCTGTGCAAAACCACATGGAGAATGCACACCTCATTGTAACAAATTCTACTGACTATAAAGTAGAATGCCATTGAGACATCAAGCAAGGGAAAGGATGCTTTGTAAAAAACATGGGAGACCTCTAGAGATATTTAAGATGTACAGTATTCCCTGAAACCTATGCCACTGCTACAACCAGATAATGTAGAGAACCTTCATAAATTTAAATGATCGAACATCGATTGATATTGAACAGATGTGATCAATCGCTTTGTGGGTTCTCTAACTGGGAGTGTTTGTAAACAAAATGGCACTCATCACTTCTGGTAGAGCAGGCTAATGGATGTGAACAGGAAGTTGGCCTTTTGTTCAAACCATCTACATGTCTTCTATAGCAGAAAGTACAGCAGTAGCTGAAAAGGTCTTGAGAGACACGAAATACATAAGGACAAGATTAATTGCATTTTGCAGACATTTGCAGAGGGAATTTAAAACACTGGAAAAAGAACATGAAGTCTAATATGCTAAGTCTAAAAATGATTATGTCCCCTTTGCTAGAAAGTGATAAAGTATACATCTAGAAAAGTATTTTCATGCAAATTTTTAAATATAATTTTTAAAGAACTTTATGCTTTGCACCAAAGGAAAAACTGCAATTATATTTTAGTGAACCTAATGAATAACCTTGCAAGTATAATGAAGAAGCAGATTTTGAAAGCTTCTGTGAAGTTTTAACGTTAAATATTTGGAAATGCACACTCACATATAAAATGAGTAGAATGTTTTTAAATCGTAGGCAGGTAAAGGTATAGGCTGATCACAAGGGCACCCTCTGGAGGTCTGGAAGACAGAGGTACAAGCTTCACTGATGGTTGAACGAATAACAAGGTTAGAATACTGACATGGGTAATATTAGAATGGGCCAGTAGCTGGAAAATGAGATTAACCACAGCCTCAGTGGTGATAAATTATAGCACAATACAACAGAGAGGTGAGAGGAAGACAATCATATGGCCTCGTCTAGACGCAAAGGCTAGCCAGGGAATTGGCTTGGAAAGAATGAAATCAACATCATGGGTGACTCGAGGCACAGATCTCTCACTGTCAGAACTGATTTTACTGCTGTTAGATCACGTAACGTGAAGAGGCGTAGCGTAAAAACCCATGAAGGCTAAAGGTTGCATTCAACACCAGCACCTTTTGAAGGCGGCAAACAAGTGGAACAATAACAAATGCATGGAGCTAATCCTAGCTGTAGATTACAGGCACTGAGATGTGCGTGAGGTACAGTGACAGCAAAGCACAGAGACAGCATCCAAACGGGGTCACAGACTGAATTAGATTATGTCACCAACAGCCTGCGTAACAGGGCATATCCTCCACCATCTTATTGTATTAGCAACACTGGAGACGCTGTGATATGGTGAGATATATCACCTTTCTGTGACAGGAGGTGAGGAAGGGGGTTCAGAAATCTAGTTTAGAAGCCTCACGTCAAGAGAGGAAGGGGGGACGAGTGGCAAACCCCTGAGAGAAGACGCTGTAAACCCACTTACAGGTGTGGAAATGGTTGGTGGTTAATGATGGCAAACATAAGGAGAGACACAAGAAGGCCAAAACGGAGCAAATAAAAAGCAGGAGGCAGAATAAGAACGAAAAACAACAACAACAAATACAAAGGAGCAGACAAAACAGAACACAAGAAGCAGGAAACAAAAAGGAACACAACAAAGTGAAACTCAAGAAAGTAGAATTTTCACTCTTAACTGAAACTACTGACATATAACCTGGTCAAACTCAGTGAACCAGAAAGCTAACAAAAGATACCAATACTCTTGAACTTAAAATAAGACACAGTTGAAAACTGAACCGACAGTGCATTAACAAACAAGACCAAGTCAGAGGCAGAGCTTTGAATAAAGTAGATAAAGAGAACTCCTCGAAAGCTGGTTTCTATGTCAACTCCAGTCTGATACCTTTGTGGGCACCAAGTACTGAGCATCTGAAAATATCAGTTTTGGACAGAAATCCAAACACCAAATAGGCGGAATGGCTGCCCAGAGCAGACTAATGGCATAACACGGGAAAATAAGACAGCAACAAATTTCCTGATAAGTCTGGCTCTTTCCACAAGGGAGCATCGCAATTAAGACTGGAAATTCCTTCACCTTCATCTCTCCGTCTTGCTGAAGAGGGCTTGGGTCGCCGGGGGCCTTGGCGGGCCGACCACTGTGCCCAAGCTAATTCGATCGCATGGTTTGTCATACTTTAAAAAACACAATTAATCCAATCACGTCATGTAAATGTGAACGTGACAGGTAGTCTATCGCTTCCTCGTTCCTCGGCATTCACACTCACTGCCTCGCCGCGGAAGGCGAGAGCGGGGCGAGTGAGAAGGAGAGACGACGCTTGCGGAGCAGCGGAGGGTGAAATCGTCCCCATTCAGCCGCACTCGCTACAAAGCGCGCATGTGATGAATTATAACACATTACAGCTCAACCCATTCTAGGTAAAGTGCTCAGCATAAATTCCAGCGTTTCTACCTGTCACCACTAACAGTGTTATATGCACCAAAGGATCAAATTAAACTTAAGTTAAACAAGGAAGCACAGTAGAATATAGAGTTTCTGCAGCTTCCATCTGCCAGGGATTGGTAGACACAAAGGCTGTGCAGCCAATGTGTGTCCGTGTGTGTACTTGAGTGGGGGGGGGGGACTACAATTATGAATCATGAAAGGGGTAGAGCTCAACCCCAACAGCGAGGCACAGATGTATGTAAACCCATGTCAATAATCATCGGACCTCTTGCTATTTCGGCTTCCCCCTCCAACTCTAAGCGATGGGGCGATCGCGCTTTTTCTGTTGCTGCCCCAAAAATATGGAACTCTCTCCCGCTCTCTGTCCGTTGTTCTCCAAATTTGCCGTCCTTTAAAACTAATTTAAAGACTCACTTATGTTCGGTAGCATATGACACTGGCATTAGGGGGTATTGAGTGCTCCTCATCCAATTGCACTGGTTTATTTTATTTATTTATATTACTGTTTTATTTTTTTTTCTTCTTTTACTGATTTTTATGGTACCTTACCTATTTTATTCTATTTTATTTTTGTACCTTAAATCTTCTGTTTTATCTTCTGTTTTATGATTTGTGAAGCGCTTCGGTCAACCTTTGTGTTGTTTAACTGCTCTATAAATAAATTTGAGTTGAGTTGAGTTGAGTTGAATAATGGAAGCTCCAAGAGCCTTAATGGACTGCATGGGGGGGCATCTAAAGAGACCCAGTGTCCAGGTGGGCACCGCATATTCGAGGGGCTGAAGAATCTAAGTCACGCCTCTTGACCCCCACCCCCATCTCTGTTCTGAAGTTCACAGCTACTAAATGTTTAATGTCTGCTTCAGCTGAGGAATGTTAATATATGTGGCCTACCACCAATTTTCCCTTTTAACTCCCTCTCTGAAATTATAAATCGCATTTCCCCATGGCCACACTTACCCCCCACCTCTCTCCCTGCTACAGCTGGGGTCAATTAAGAGTAGGGAGAGAAACGGGTCATATTGTGTACTCATTAAAAGTGGTAGAAGATGTGTTTTAGGGTCGACATACCCTGACAGAGCCCACAGCCCCTGCCCAGACTAACTAAGCCTCTTTTCTTGACCTGACCTCCCTCAAATAGGGGAAGCAGTGGCTCATCCTCTGAAAAAAATATCCAGCAGATGCTAGTCAAGTTCCCTGGAAAGACAAAGATTGGGAAATATGTGACGTGACCCCAGGTTGTCTTCCTGCTGCCATTTTGCTCTCTCCAGAGCAGCAAGCAGCTCCACTAGCCACACCGGTCAATGCCTGCCTGTTTCCTGCCAAGAGAGGGTAGCCCATGGGACCTGGAGCCAAAGCTCATCTTCACCTCTCACTAACGAGGTGAGGAAAAAACAAGACACATACATGGTGAGCAGCCAGAGCAGTAGACACAGCAGCCCAGAGAAAAGCAATAAATGCTGCAGCCTCTGCTCTCTCAATGTGTGTGTGTGTGTAGTCAATGCAATTAATCACATAGTATGTTACCTGCCTATATACTTCTCAGCACAAATAGCCTTGTTGTAGAAACCCATCCCATCCAGTGACCTGCAAAGGCTCTTCTTTGTGATCTCAGCAGGTGAATGAGATAACATGTTTCACCCCATCCCACCCATCGCATGCCGGCCAAATTATGCTTCCATATCTTCAGCGCCGTATCTCATTTGTTAACGTCCATAAAAATAAAAATAATTTTTTAAAAAGCACCTGTTTTTTGTGTCAGAGTACAATAATTGTTCTGGTATAGTTTAGGCGTGGAAAACAGCGGCCCATTACAGTTCTCCTACGGCCACCGCTGTTTGCCGCTCGTAGGCGAACACTCACCGGCAAACCGGTGAGCTCATGCAAATCAGGCAGCGCCACTCCCGCTGATGTGATTAGCCGCAATTAAACAGGCACCGTTTCAACCGGCGCTTTAACGAGGGACTGGCAGTGGCAGCGGCGGAGCCCCGCACCTCCGCGGCTTCGCAGATGGATGATCTTAATTATCAGCCTTTTGATTAGAATAACAGCCCCAATCAAGAGCCCAGGAGGATGACAGACACGATAACAATCCGTTACTGATGACTCTTTGGCTCTGCCGGGAGGTGGTGCGGGTGAGGAGGAGGAGGAGGAGGAGCAGGAGGCAGCGGAGAGGTGCAGCGAATGTGTACCAGGAGACTGAGTGCACTTTCCAGGTGCTCATGCCTCCTTTATCAAATGCTCCTCAGATTTCAAGTCTTAGCGAAAATTATTTTTGGTTGTCTTAGTGACTGATGCTGGATGATGTATGTCCAACCTTAGGAATTAAAAAAGGGTCTTTCTCTCTCTGCAGGTGGCATGGTTCAACACCTGCATCACCTCTCTTTACAGGTGGCATGGTCCAACACCCGTATCACCTCTCTTTACAGGTGGCAAGGTCCAACGCCCGCAGCACCTCTCTCTACAGGTGGCATGGTCCAACACCCGCATCACCTCTCTTTACAGGTGGCAAGGTCCAACGCTCGCATCACCTCTCTTTACAGGTGGCATGGTCCAATGCCCGCATCACCTCTCTCTACAGGTGGCATGGTCCAACACCCGCATCACCTCTCTTTACAGGTGGCATGGTCCAACGCCCACATCGGCATACTGGAAAGTGTCTCTTTTAAAGGAGCCGGAGGTGTGGTGACACGTTGCATAGTTGTAAAGTTGGCAAGGACGGTTAGCCTTGCTCTGTACAGGTGTGGAAAGAACTGCCTTAAAAGAGAACAGGAAGTGTAAACAAGATCCTGAACTTAAACCTCTGTCTATCGGAGGATGCACTTAATCCACTGTACAACACAGTTTTTCATTTTCACATTGTGCAAGAACACCCTCTATGCTTTTTGCAATGCTTTGTACCCAACTGTGTGTGTGTGTGTGTGTGTGTGTGTGTGTGTGTCTGAGTCTGGATATCATAAAGCACAGCCCTTGATTATTTACAGATATAACATGGTAAGACTAGATTGTTTTTTTTTTTTTTTTTCCAATATCTACTAATCGTTTTGAGTTTTGGGGTATTTTAGCTGGGTTATTATTTTCCACTGGTATAAAAACTGTCTGTATATTTACATATAAAGAGACCTGATGTAGAACATTTAGGAACTGTTCGGGGGCTTAAACACCGGCGAACAGGCTGTTATGAGCTTCCTGTGATGTTTTCCCACTTGTCTTTACTCAAAGAACATAGATGCTGCTGTACTCAGAGGACAGCTTCTTTATGTAGATTATAGCACAGCGCCTCCTTCCATTAACCTCATTTCCTTAAGAGACACGTCTGGGAGACCAGTTGTGTCTGTGCGCGAAACACAAAGCACAAGTGCCAGGTGCATGAGCTCACCTGTGCCATGAGCTCACCTGTGCCATGAGCTTACCTGTGCCATGAGCTCACCTGTGCTGATGTCAGCGAGTGTGTTCCAGGGGATGGCCTCCCCTTCCCACCACACACAAACAATCGCATTGCAGGATGGGAAACTGAGAAGACGAAGGTCTCATTTGTCCATTTACCAGAATATATTACATCAGGTGGAGCTCCACAGGTGTGTGAAGGTTTTGCGATATGTGTGACTTCAGTTATTTCCAGTTATTATAATTTGATTCCTCCCTTACTAAAGAGAGCTGACTGTGAAAGCAAAGCCTAAATCACAACTTGGTGGAACCACCTTTACATTACACTACAAGAACACTACAAAATTACTGCTGCAAAACTAATATGAGGAATAAATAGCTTTGGGTAATATGAATCTAGCAGAATTTTGGTTCAGGAGTATCAATCAGCCAGCCTCTGTGGAAATTACCTCAAAGGTTTACAGCTCAACAGAGCTCAGCTGGTCGAACCTGGATGGCAGGAGCAACATCACTGGCCTATGAACCCTCAGTGTTGGAGATGTTAAGGTTTGGTGCTTTCCCTGTTGAAGATCTGTCATTGTAATCATTACTGCTGTGAAGAAAGCCTTGTTACGTGATTTTTTTTTAACACTTCCAGCCAGGGATTTGAACTAACAGCCCGCAGGCAAGAGCTTGACATCCTTTTTACAGCCTTGACATGAGAAAATGCTCGGCTTTACATGTGTCTGTTATCTCTCAGATCTTCGCCTGAAGCCTGCAAGTGACCCAGCCTAATGATGCAGTCCAGGAACAACAAACACCAGACAAGACAAATTCCAACCTCAGTGTGACAACAACGTTTCCGTGTCAAGGAACTAAAAATTTTTTGTAACAATTCAAGATTTAGGATTTCAAGACTTTTTTTGTCCACTACATACAAAAAGTGTATTAGGATACTTCCTGTCTGGTGTTAAGTATGCCCAGTGAGGGAAAAAAGGGAAATACAAAAGATAAATATACAAAAAAGGTTTAACTGTATATGTACACCAGGTGTAAATCTGTGAGTTTTACAACCTACTTAGGATAAAGAATACCAAACAAGTAAATAAAATAATGTCTGCTCACACATTTTGCCTATATAATCTTGTATTTCTTTCTTTCCACCAAGCTAGCACATACCCTATGTGTAATGAAACCATGTACAAAACGAGTTTGCCCTGGAGCACCTGGTGACATCATTATCTCCTGCTTCCGGGCTTCAGCCTGTGCTTCCTTAGGGCCTTCATGGCTTCAGAGTCGCTTCAGTAACCGATTACTTCATTCACAATGGATAGGCCATTCTCACATGACCATTAGGGTCATCTTTGAGGAATCCACAAACCTGTTAGGAGGGGTGATGCTGAGGTCCCTGTATTGTTCGAACCCACCAGGTTCGTTGTCTGGTAGGGTGCGGTGTTGACGTCTTAGGGACGGCATGCCAGGCCTCTATCTCTCTCTGCCCCCCTCCACCCCAGTACTCGTCTGTGCCCAACCTGGTGTGCTTAAACACCACGAAACCTGGAGGATCTGTCTGCGTCCATCTGGACATGAAGCAGCACAGAGGCTGCCGTGCTGATATCTGGCCCATTTCCGCGGAAACGCTTCAAGTCTCGCCGAGCGGCTCGTTCTCCTGGTGACGCTTATTTACGGGCGGTCACATGTCACATTAACGTGTCGAGTTCCTGTAATTGATTTTATAAATTTAAGCTATTGGTGACAATTTATCACTGAAAAAAGCAAGTGTGTGCGTGTGTGTGTATGTATAGATTTAGACATCTCAATAAATACTTGTAGTAAAACTGTCAAGTGACTAAAGGCCTCCAAATGCACTGGGGGGGTTTCAAAAGACCTATAATACGTATCGATTAATAACAGAACAGAGACACTTTTTGTAGCCAAGGTGACAAGTGTGGAAAGCATGAAGTTGAAGGAGAGACAGAATGGTGGTCACACAACTGACGTGTCTAAATATTATTTAAACCGTGTCCCTGGATACCAACCAATGAGCAGGCATGGTAAATATAAAGAACGGTTTATGTGCTTTTAAAATTGCCTTGCAGTGGTGCTGGGAGCATCTGCATGCAGCAGGTGATTTAACTGGTGCAATAAATGTAAATGGGGTGTCGTTGAAGAGTCCATTTCAAATTGAATTTATCTGTCGTGGAAACGGGCTGTTTGTCAAACAATCCCCCTGCAACCAATTCCGTGTGCGTTTGCGAGTTGATTGAGCAGCGCTGGTGTCATTGCATCCAGTGCCTGTTTACGCTGACGCTTCCGTTAAATTACGGCTGTCGCGCTGCTACCATCCCTCCTTCTTAACGAGAATAATTCGCTTCTCCTCCAGGGACATGCATTAGGCAGGTAAGAACCCTGTGACAATCAATTAAGCCTGCTGCATTGTGGGTTTATTTAAGTGATGCAAAAAAAGGTAATAATAATCAAATAATAATAGTAATAATAATAATATAAAATAATAAACAGCTGAGATGATTTTCAAACAAACATGTACAGTACATTTGACATAATTCAGTATCTATGTATGGGACATGGTTATCACAAAGACAAAGGTGTTTTTAAAAATAAATAATAATATATATATGTGTGTGCAAACGCAAACATGGGAGGTTTTAATGAAAACTGGGCTACTGTGAAACTCACAGTACTGCAAATTGTGTCACCAGTTAGAGCGTTTAATGGCATTGTGTCGAATCAGAGATAAATAAAATAATTTCCCATCCAAGCTTGTAATTTGTCTTGTGTTCTATAAATGGAAATATAAATGGATAATATTCTAGTGGAGTAGAAAAGGCACCTTGGTCTCGTCTTTCTGCTGAAGTAGGCACTATTCCCAGAACTCAGCGTGACAGCGGAAAACGAGCGGGAAAGACATAGGAGATATAAGATCGGTCCCATTAAGCGGTGACCATTTTTATTGTAAAACAAGCGCATGAGAGGAGGGCCATCTCTCTATCTATCACTACATCTGATTTAATTAATTAGCTCAATGTTTATAGCCTGGCTTGCAGACACACTGATTTACTTTACATAGTACTTTTTTTTGTTGCTGAGAGGAACTTTTCTTTCCTCAGTTCCTCAATTTATTTCTGAACTTTACTGTCAGCGGCGTTGGACTGGGGGAAATACAGATGGTCCCCGAGTTACGATGATTCCACTTACGATTTTTTGATCTTACAATGACGATAGCGATACGACAAAATTGTGAAAATATTTTAAGTTTCGCGCAGCAGGCAAATATAGCAGTGCATGCGGTACGATATGTTGGGATGCTGCCGGGATGTAGGCATCTCCCGCCTTGTGAAACGCCTCACTCCCGCCTTGTGACACGTCCTACTCCCGCCTTGTGAGACGCCTTACTCCCGCCTTGTGAGGCGCCTTACTCACGCCTTGTGAGACGCCTTACTTGCGCCTTACTCCCGCCTTGTGAGACGCCTTACTCCCGCCTTGTGAGACGCCTTACTCCTGCCTTGTGAGACGCCTTACTCCTGCCTTGTGAGGCGCCTTACTCCCGCCTTGTGAGATGCCTTACTCCTGCCTTGTGAGGCGCCTTACTTGCGCCTTACTCCCGCCTTGTGAGACGCCTTACTCCTGCCTTGTGAGGCGCCTTACTCCCACCTTGTCAGATGCCTTACTCTTGCCAGCCATTGACAGAGTTCAGTTGTCTCGGTGTTAGAGCATGTTTTTTTTTTTGTGTTTTTGGTGTTTTGGCCATGTCTTGACTCGACGATATTTTCAAGTTACAATGGGGTCATCGGAACGCGTCTCCATTGTAAATCGGGGAATGCCAGTGGTGGAACTGATTACCCCAGGCCTAAGAACAGGAAGGAGCCTCCAACATCCTCAGAGGAGGTGCCATGGGGCCATCAAAAAGGGCCCCATTTGTTGTTACGCCCCAGCTTGCTGTTCTTCTGACAGCATCATAATGACTATACATCTTCAAATGGTTGTTTTTTTTCCCCAAACAAAATTACATTTCAAATCTGACTTCAGACTATGATCACTCTAATTAGCTTACAGTGTCTGATAAAGGGTAATATGTTATTACTGTTATTTATGCATTTAAGGATATGTTTAAGGGACTGAATGCCCTCTCTGTGGGGGGTCTGTGTGGTGTTCTTTAGTCTGCTATACTAGGATTCCCCTTTAACTCCACTGTGACTGCACTTCTGACCTGACTTTTGACCTCTGAAAGCACAGGAGGTCAAAAGTCCCCAATGTACCTGAAAAAAATTACCCCACAGAACATGACAGATAGACACGGTCACTTGACGGCTTATTTATTTTACCGCAGATTACCAGGGCCAAATGTACAAATGTGATGTAAAAATACACAAATAAAAAAGACACATAAACAGCCCTTTTCAGTTCTGTGCCAAAAGGACTGTGTTAAAATGACAGCACAGAAATTCACTAGTTAAAATGAAGCATTCTGGGTACAGCAGGCACAAACTTTCCATTACTGTCAGGGGTTTTTATTTCCCTACATTTCAGTCTCCTTCTTTCACACCAAACTTCCTTCCTGCATCTCATCTTCCTAGTAGCAATAAGAAGAAAGCTTCCCATTGGAGCACATTAGTAAGGCTTACTAACCTATAATCCTCTGAGGATGGCCCATGCCATTGACATTCAAACTGTAAACTATTAACTATTAAGAATAAAGTAATGAGGAGTTTGACACATTTAATTGATTCTCACTTATATGTACTGAACCATTTTCAGAGAACCTGCATTATGTAGGGTTCAGTGTATGAAAAATTGTTTGTTCAGCTGTCCTCAGCATGTCAGATTCACCGGTGTGTGGCATTTGGCTGTTGATTCTTGTAGTGTCTATTTTGCTCTCCCAGGTAAGTGCGTGGCATACACTGTCAGCACAGGGGTCATCGCTGCCTTTGTAACCGTGCAGTCGGACATCATGTTTTTCCATCACTGTCTTCACAGCTCTATGCTATGCGCACGATCTGACACATACTGCTGATGGTGACATGTTCTGGGGCAAAGTTCTACTGCATGGCTTCCACAGAGACATGGGATAAAAGGGCTTGAACAAGAAAAGGTCTTTGTTTGGAGGAAAAATGAAAAACTAACGTAAGCAGCAGGTCTTCATAGGCAGCTTAGGCCTCACGCCAGAAACCATGCTCAGATCCACCTAACTGACCCTCTGTAAAGTCCTGTGGAGCTAATTAGTGTAATCAGGACCAGTTGGATTTTATTAATGGAGGCATCTGTGGTTTTGGGTCTGGTAATCAGTCACCATGGGAACGTACAAGATAAACCAGGCCGTGCTCAAAGCCATTGCTTCACCTTCTGCTGTGTCATGTAATGTTGGTCTCCTGGGTGATCACCATGACGCTTCTGCATTCAAAGCTAGCCTGACTCCTGCACCATCAGCACCAGTGCCACTCTGACTGCTTCTTGTACAGCAGATCCTGCAATTAGCACAGCGCTAATTGCTCCTGTTAGCCCCATGTTTACCACGCCCACCATAATTTCTCTGCACTGTCCTTAACATCAGAGTTTATCCCACAGCCGGCGAGCAGTCTCTGCTGCTAACCCCGTCACGTCTCTTTCTTCATTAAAGAACCCAACCCTTCCCATTTCAGTTCAAAACAAATTCTTAATTCAGTGCCAAAATAGGTGCTGATGCTCAGCCATTGGCGCGTTTGACCGCGGACACGACATGTACCACTCACTCTACTTTGCTGACAGTTAAAGAATCACATCGGATCAGTACGACCTTCAAGTCCAGCGGCTCCTTATAGGAATGTCGATTGAAAGTTAAACCCCTTCTGGGACTTTTTTTACAGATGCTACACAAGCCCGATTGGAGCTGTCGGTACCGTCTCGTCTAAAGACTTAGACGCACCTTGTACCCCGTCAAGATCCGTTTGTCTTTTATGCTTGAACAATGTTCCCGTTTTAATATGGAATGAAGTCCAATGATTCTCCTGTTTCCAATAGAGTTTTCCCTCACCTGCTCATCTTTTGCTGTCTCTGGTTGTTACTCTCAGATGCCATGGTATTCATTCAGAGTGATGGAATTTGGTTCTGTCAGGAGATCTCTGGGGAACACGCCCCCAGCCAAATATAATTCTTCTTTAAATCACTCTTACACTGCCCAGGTATACATCAGGCTGCAGGCCTACAGCAAATCCAGTGTTTGTATTTACTTTTACATTTCTGAACTGCTTCTTTTTTTATCAAGACAATGGCTGCGTGATAATCTCCCCACTGCTTCGGTAATTTCCATACAAATAATGCCAATTGCTCGAAATGCGGGATGAATCTCATTTCAAAGCCCTTTTACATGTGAAGTCCTGTTGCCTTTGATTATTGTTACTTATTTTCTCAGCGGTTGATGTTAACACAAAGCCGCTAGCATGGCTTCTATTTTATTACTAATATGTAGATATTTACTGAATAAGTCAAGGTTGGCTTACCTGCTGTACATCAGCAGAAACTATGTTAAAAGGTAAATCAAGTGTTATGTGCACAAAAAACAGAGCAGCACAATGGTGACAATTTTTCAACTGCCACATAAAGATTCTTAAACCTAAACTGAGCCCTGAAGCTAACCCTAACCGAAGCCCTAATCCTAACCCTAAACTAAGACCTAGCCCTAACACTATCCATAAACTGAGGCCTAGCCATAACCCTATCCCTAACTCTAGCTCAAATCCTTGTCTTAAACTTTGTACATAGATATGAAGTAGGAATAAAATTTACCTTTCTCTGTAAGCCTTCCTTCTTGCAGAATTATATTTATTATTAGTTATTCAAGAAACTATACTGGTTCTGTATTCTGTGTTGCTCTGATATATATATATATTCTTTGAAATCACTAGAAATGTTTACTGTACATGCACATGTCTGTGGCTCATTTCAGTAGCTTCATCTATCTACTTCATTTGGGTTTGCTGTGGGACCAGAGACAGATGTTTCTCTGTATTGAATATTACAATGAAGTAGGTTCTGCATGCATTATTGTTTCAACTTTTTAAGGTATAAATAAATAAATATGTGTGGAAAACAAACTAGAATCCTTTCTACAGCCATTATTTAATTTATCCTGGTCAGAATCATATGTGGAACTGGTGTTTATTCCAGACAAATGAGGGCACAGAATAAGGTACACACTGGAAGCGTAAGTGACCCCCACGGGGGGCAAATTTACACACTAACCAGGAGCATGCACAACGAACAACTCAGCACCCTCAGTTCACCTGCAGTACACCTGTGGTAAACTTGCACATACCTGGGGAGAAGGCTGCAAATTCCATAAGCGCCGCACCCTGGGCAGCGGGTATGAATCCAGAGCGTGACCCAGGATCACAGCCCGCCAAGGCACCGTGCCGCCGCTCTGCGCTGGAGCGTACTGGTCACCAAGGTGATTCAGCATCGCTACGAACACACAGGAGGTGCTGCTGCTGATAATGAATGAAGCAAAACAGATTTGTGCAGGTGGTTATGCGTCCGTCAGTCACGGCTCCTATAATGAATAACATAAATCATATGTCACATTAAATTAGGTCCTCCTTCTGCACACATGGCTTCCACTGCTTCCTGCAGAAGACCCTGGCAGAGATGCTGAGATTCTCATGTGTGTGTTTAACTGAATTCATGGTACCATAATTCACTGTGCACACTCAACTACTTTTGTGGCTAAAGCTAACTTGCAAAAAAAAAAAAACATTGTCAAGGTAAAGATAATGACAATTTTTACTTAACTATATTGTTCTGTGTTCGTCTATGACATGAGTGGTAGTACAGTACAGCTCAAAAAATGACAGCTCCATCTGGATTTGTAAATGGTGCTTTTCATATGCGTTCGGTGTGCTCATGAAGGGTTCTCATTTTAACAGTCTTTGATGTCTGCTCATAAGAGGTGTTGATCTACAGCTGTCCACTGTGAAGTAGCCCACTTCATGCAATGTACAGAAAGATACAATTGCATGTCAATAGTTGCTTTTCTATTCACACTGTTCTCACTGAGACCCGCACTGCTCTAGTATCTACGCAAATGTAAGATTTTGATTGGCTACTGAGTGCTCTACCCATTTCCCTTCCTTGAATGCATGGTTGCTCATCCATTCTGCACCAGTTCCACATCACCCTGCACAACTTGACCAAAATGCAAGGGTGGTGTTGTGCAAATCAGCTTCCATGTGGGTGGAGGCCGAGTACAAACATTGATTCCGTGTTGCTCATAAAAGGACGATGGTTTTTGGGTCACCTTCTGCTGCATGACAAGTGGTCAACAGGGAAGGACGTGGTGCGTGTTAGCTGATATCTCCTCCTGAGACAACACTGTGAAATGTCCTTCTCAATCCTTCAGAGTGGAGTCTCTGGTACCAGTAAGCTTTTTAAAGAAATAATAAAAAATATGTTACACTTAAATACTTTTTTCTCCATATAAATGCCCTTCTCTTCCTTCCCTTACCACGTAAAACACACCATTGACTTTGCTATGCCCCTAGTATATGGCAAGCCCCTGATGTAAAATTACAAAAATATATGGGGTATGTTATTCATAAGACGTCTGCCAGAAAAGAGTATGGCACATTTCCTGCTTATTCCTGTGGACTGTGGAGAGAAAAAAAAAACTGATTCTAAGTGAGCCTACCACCTGCCTGCACATGTACTGTTATACAGAAATGACAGTGGCAGATCTCGGTGTTGTATTTAGATTTATTGAAAGTTTTAAACAGTGCCTGCACATTCAGCAAAATTCAAAACAGGTAAAGCACAAAAGCCCCTCCCTCACCACAATATTAAAGAACAGCTAAACTCTGACACGTCATTCCCAGTCCATTTATAATACACATTTTCCCGCTGGAGGAGGGGGAGAAATAAAGACCCTCCACCCACACACACACACACACACACACACACACACACACACACACACACACACACACACACACACACACACACACACGCACACCAAACGTGTAGTAAGAGTTCACTTGCACATTGTTTCTGTGCCGCCGATCCCCAACCTTTCTGTATAGGGAAGAACCTCTAAGATCTACCTGATCTGCACATACATCGGTCTGACATAACATTATGACCACCGACAAGCGAAGTGAACATTGGTTATCTTGTTAGGCAGCAAGTGAACATTTTGTCCCTGAAGTTGATGTGTTGGAAGCAGAAAAAATGGGTGTTGTGACTAGATGACTGGGTCAGAGCAACTCCAAAAGTGCAGCTTTTGTGGGATGTCTCCGGTCTGCAGTGGTCAGGACCTACCAGAAGTGGTCTAAGGAAGGAAAACTGGTGAACCAGCGACAGGGTCACGAGTGGCCAAGGCTCAATGATGCACATGGGGAGTGAAAGGTGGCCCACGTAGTTTGATCTAATAGAAGAATTACTGTAACTCAAACTGCTGAAAAAGTTAATGCTGGTTCTGATAGAAAGGTGTCAGAACACACAGCGCATCGCAGTTTACTGCGTTTGGGGCTGCGTAGCCACAGACCAGTCAGGGTGCCCACGCTGACCTGTGCCAACCACCAAAAGGGCCTACAGTGGTAACAGAACTGAACCACAGAGCAATGGAAGAAGGTGGTCTGGTCTGATTAATCTAGTTTTCCTTTACACCATGTGGATGGTTGGGTGCGTGTGCGTTGATCACACCTCCACGGACAGGGCTGTTTTGGCAGGAAAAAGGGAGACCTGCTCAATATTAGGTGATTGGTCATTATGTTATGGCTAATTGGTGCATACATAAGCATGTCTCTGTGGCTGCGTTCGTACAAACTTTATAAGTAGCGTAAAATGTCACAATAGTTTTAAAGTCTTGTATTAACTGACACACCGTGTTGACGGTGATGAATTGAATGTCATAGAACAAGCACTGGTTGGGAGTTTGTTATTGATCGAAAAACTGAAGCCAAAACTCATCGCTGTGTTTACCAAGGATCATGGGAAACAATCTGTCAGCAGCCTGCGACATTTGAGTCTATGTCAATCTAAGGATTTGTACATGTAAACAGATCACCAAATAAAACAGGTATGTGAATTAATACTTCTATGATTAGCCACTGTGTGATATCTGAATTATATCTCCTTGATCTCCATAGCATTGGGCCATCAAACCAACAAATTCAGTGCTCCACTAAATGCAAGCATTTAAAATTACTGCATCATTTTTGATTACCCCATAGTTCTCAATTTTACGCTTGGTTACAGCGGGATATTTTTACTGAATTAATTCAGATTAAGCGCCTTGTCCAAGGTTACATCAGCAAGGTCCTCCGGAGCTGTGCTTTTTAACCACAAGTCAACATGCCACTTCACCTCCTGCTGTTCCTTTAAGCTGGCTTACCCCCCCTCCTTGTGTTGGCCTTCACCTCCTCAAGTTGGCCCCCGCCTCTTGGTGCTGGCATGCTCTTTCACTCCTTGTTGGCAACGTTGCCGATTGGTCGATGCACCTCAGATAACGCCTCTTGGCATTGTCACAGGGGTAGACTGGAGACATTTCAATGCTGCAGATACAGGGGTATTTAATTACATTAATTACAATATCTTCAGCATCAGAGTCACTGTGGGCAATGAAAGGGTATTTTTGTCCTGGGAAACACAAACAAGGATGCATTATACTCCTTCAAAGCATGATGCAAGATTTACACAGAATTTGGGAGGGGTCACTTATTGGGAAACTGTGAAATGAAAATTCTTAGATTTTTTTTTTTTTTTTTATGAAGAACCGGTTTCTTAAAATGTACAGTGAATTCTGAGTGCTAGAGCATGTACATACATGTGCACATACGTACACACGTACACCTACGTGACATATCACTGTAGCACATGGTAAGGTGAAAATCACAAGTGTTTTATTTTAACAATTTTTTTCTCGAGTACATGAAATCCAATGCAGATTGTTCCCTTGTCGAACCCATATTAGGGCCTGTTTGTAGTCTAGAGATAATTTAACAAATGCCCCAGACTGATTAATCAAAATTAAAAGGTTTTCATCATTTCTGGTGTAATCACATGTTACAGTCACATATATGAGTACCACAGGCTCAATACAGAAGGATATAATTAAACTACAAAGAAATGGAATTCCACATTAATCCCAAAACAATCATCCAATCATGGCATCAGGACAGAGGCTTATTCAATATACTTTCAAAGATTACACTTCCCATTAGACAGTAGGTGTCACATGAAACATATCTCCCCTCCTCTTTTTCATTGTTATCCTCTGATTTATTTTTAGTTTCATCCAATTCCAACCAAAATGAACCAATCCAAAAAAAAAACCATAAGTAAATGACTTCGGTATTTGATATCCCACCGTTATATCATTGCAGTTCCAACCACTGACCAATTTTGATCATGAACCAATCATTCATTTTACTGCGGTTAATAAAGATCCGAGGGGCCGAAAGTCATCTTTTCTGGAGGGAAAGAATAAATTGGAAAAAGGCACAAGGGGCGGACGCCGAGCTGTTGCAGAGACACACATAACCAATTTCAGGCTTTGCAGAATACACAGACTGCGGAGAGAAATGAATGTGACGTCTGTGATTTATAAAGTACACAACTCTATACAGCTGCATACCCAGGAAACCTTGAAGTGCATCTTCAGTCATCATATATGTGGATTGTGAGGGACCTGACTTTACATCAAACGCTTTTTCATCCTTTACCAAAAACCTGGCTGGCAGATTTTTTTTAAAACAGTTTTTATAGAGCTAGTTTTTGCTCTGCCAATGGGATATTGGTAATGGTGGAGCCTGTGCGACTTTGTCTGCATTTCGATGATATTTGCGTGTCCTGGCAGTGATCCACGTGGTCCTATAATAGGAGGCGTTCTACGGCTGTGGTGTGAATAGTGATTTTCCACAAGATAGTATTTCTACCACGTCTATGCATGAAGGTCAAAGAGATGACACTGACTCAGCCTACACAAGTAATGGAGATCTGCTCACAAAATTGTTTAAGTGCCCAAGTGATGAAACTGAAGACCTCCTGATAGAATTATTGCCTTTATGATTACAGTCCACCAGCCACTAAGAGAAATCCAGTTACGACTGATATTGAAGCCAACTGCCCAGTGAGCCAGTCAGATCTCAGCTTCCTGTCCTGCTCTCCTCAAATTTCCTGCTGAAATTTGTCATTTTAAGCCTTGATCTGCGGTCGGTCTTCTCATTTGTATTCATCGGTGTGATTACGCCCGTTTCTTACGAGAGCAGTTTTGTTTGAAAACATTTCAATTCATAAAATGTGATATATCTATGGAAACTCTACTGTAGTATTTTACAGCCTTTGGGGCAGCAGTGAGAAACAGTGTTCTGCCACGGGAGTGTAATAACAAAGATGCACATCTTACATGGCCTGCTGTCGGGCAGGTGGGTTCATTGACCACAAGCCCCCCACCCCATCTGTAACTCTACACCCGCCTTATTTCCTTTTGCAAGAGAGCCGTAAGTCACCCCATTACCACTGTCCTCTGCGCTGCTTACCTGTCAGAGGCATTTTGCAAATCTATAAACCTGAGGTGACCTACAGCAGACCCTGCTCTGGTGATGTTCTGGTTGAGTTACGCACGTCTGTGCAGTCCACAAATGGCAGCACCGAGGAGTAGCTGTAGGAAAAAAGTGCTTTATTTGTCTTTCCTGTTTGCAGCATTTATATATTTTTGAGGGAATATTTATTTGAGTACATTTTGTGATGTTTCTGAAAGCAAAAATTTATAAAAGTTAAGAATGAGTTGATTTTGAGACTGTATAGTTTTCCTCTTACTGAAATGGTAATTAAAACAATGCAAAAAAAAAAAAAACTCCTTTCTGGGTTTCTGAGGCTGAAATGGTGAACTGAAGACACCCTGTTAGCCAAAGCGCCTGGATGCTGTAAAATCGGATTTCTGAATTTCAAAAACATTGAGCATTGCATCAGTAGGTTACAAGGGAATAAATATTTGGTGCTATTAAAACAAACGCTCACCTTCTGAAGCATCGTACACATGAATCACGTAGCTCAGAGCGGACCTCCTTACTACCTGCTGGTATGGGATATTTCCTGCTTGTGTGAAATCCACTCACCAGATTCTGAAATCTGAAATCGGCTTCTCTGTCAGTGACTCATTCTCCCCGAGCGATTCTGTTGCTGAGAATCTTCAGTGAGTGTCACAGTCTATAGGTGAGTACAGTGAGAGTCTTTTGCAGGCAGTTACACTAAAGATCAAGCCTTTCTTTTTCTACATGCCACAGTGTTTGCAAACCTTTCCATTCATATTTACACCGTGAACATGGTGGCGGCCTGCTGCTCGAGTGTTTCATCTAGCATACGTTAGAAAGGTCACATAACACTATATATTCAGGACTGGGGTGGGACGCGCACCTACGACAGACGGGGTATTTTGCTTTGACTTGGCTGCAGATAAACCTGTCTTGTCTTGGTTTTATTAAAGGTGTGGGGACTGTCCCTGTCCCCAAAAAATCAGGATTTAAGACTCAGATAAGCACGGTGGTTTAGGGCCTCATTGGTGTGTATTCAGAAGGAGCATGGTTTATGTAGGCATTGAAAGAACTCATTTACCTAATGCACTACAGGTTTAATAAATTAAATTAATTTAATAATCTTCAGACCCAGCGGAAATAATAAAAACCACAGTGCCTTTCAAAGGTCATATTTCAAAGTAAAAGCCTGAAACCTCAGAACAGTCTGTCCTGAGCCTATAGGGTACATTAATTCTTCATTTCCAAGCTTTTCATTTGTCAGCTCTTCAGGTCAACTCATGACTCAGAAGGGACGAGGATCCATGGGATTTTTCCTTTTTTTTTTAAACGGACATCAGCCTGTAACATTTAATCATGTTAAGTGTTTGTTCCTTTACCCTAATTTACCAGATAAGATCTGTCTGTTGATGGAAGCACTAAAATTGTTTATTTTCCTGAATGGGAAATAATTAACAAAAAGTGGGAAAAGGGGGGACTGAGGCCTCCTCAGTCTCCCTCTCACACACACGCACGCATACACACGCACGCATACACACGCGCACACTCAGACACACACACGTGTGCACATACCGACACATGCACACGCACACACGTAGTACAAGCACACACGCGCACACACACAAACACCTCAGATGAACACAGACTACTTTTGTTTCCATTGTTTCCTATTGATATTCATTGGGATTTCCGAAAGTGTGGAGGACACCTAGACAGCTTCAGAGCTGCTTGCCAATGTGGAGGTCTGTGCAGGAACAGCAAGCTTGCTGTGGGCTGGAAGATTCTCTCCAGGTGGAGTTATTGAAATGAAACGTAATAAGGCCGGGCTCATCACCTCGGCTGAGAATCTAATAATGTGACAGTCTGCTCAGCAAATGGGGGAGGGGCCCAAAGATGGAGGGGGTTCTTAAACCCAGTCCCGGAAAATGAAGAACCCTTCCTTTTGTTTCTTTATTTGAAAGCAATTTTATTTCAATATTTCTGTTCAGTGCCTGCCTTCTCCACGGAAAAGCATTAATCCAATCAGCACTGTTTCTCAGGTTCTGTAATTCGAAGCAAACAATAAAGCCTTGTACATTTTACATGTTAATGAGAGTCTAATTTTTTTCCACAATACATTTTTAAAATAAAAAAGCACATATTTACACAGTATGCTGAAGGTACAGAACTTGCGAATGTGTATGGAAACATTTATTTATGCATATAATTGCAGCCAAGTCCAAAAGCAAAGTTGATTTAAATTCAAGTAGTGTGAAGTGACAAAGTTACTTATGCACCTTCTCCCACTTCTTACAGTTAACTCGATAGAGGGATACAGTTGCCTGATTATTCCGCGCACGCACACACACACACACACACACACACACACACACACACACACATGTGCGCACTCAGATAGACCTCCCCTGTTAAGACAAACATCCTTAGTTAAGGCCCGAGGTGTTCACTGAGAAGATTATGACAGCCAGATTTCATGAAGATCCATTCCATGAATGGCTTCTTTTGAAACACAGCTTTGTGTATGGAATGTGAAGTCCAGTCAATGCGCAACAGGAGGTCTCGATGGCCTGTGTTATCTGGGTGGGAGACCACAGCAATCCACGAGAAAAACAAACCCAAGAGTGAGAGGAAGGCTGGAAACTGATGGAACATTTTGAACAAAGACCCAATGTAGATGGAGGTCCTGGAGCCCTCCTCTCATGTCCATGACTATTTGTATATCTGATGATCATGGAAAAGAGGAAGCCAGATGATATGGAATAATTTTTAAAAAGTATGATGGCGCAGAACTTTTGCATCAAGCCAAATGTTTTCTTTTCTTTTGTTCTAGCTTCAAAGGAGTCAAATGAGGGCTCATACAAGCTCCTCTGTTCCTCTACCCTGCTCAGTATGAAGACAGTTTAAGAACTTTGTCATCTGATGCAGTGTTACTTTAGGAACCAGCTTGGTGGAAGATGGAAAAGAGAGATGGGTTCACAGACAGACAAGAACCTGATACTGTTCCTTCCATACGGTGGTCATTATGAACTCATACCTCATGCGTTACAAGTAATATCCCAATTACCTTGTGAGTGCTGGTGGATGGAAGTGAACTGCTCAACTCCGAGGTTAACTTGACATGCTTATACTAATTGTACTGTGCCAATCAATTTCTTAAAAAAAAAAAAAAAAAAAAAAAAGCTTTTTTAAGCATGTTATTAATATCATGTCCCGGGGTCCCCACACATGAAGTATGATCAGAGCTTACATACATGCTTGTGTCTGCAAAATTAGAGGAAGCAGAACTAAGCAAAACAGCAAGCGCATGTCAGCGACATGCAAGCGATTTGCACACAGTACGTGTTAACCACGACGCAGCTAAACGCACGTATGTGTTTGCCACGACGCAGCTAAACGCACGTATGCGTTAGCCACGACGCAGCTAAACGCACGTATGCGTTAGCCACGACTCAGCTAAACGCACGTATGTGTTAGCCACGACGCAGCTAAACATCTGTAGGCTGACAGCAACTGACAGCAACATCGACTGGCGAATTCATACAACCTTAACAGATTTTATTGTATTTCATAGTTTGTTTTTATTGTATTTCATGCCTTTAGTTTGGTTTTTATACCAGTGCATACGGCTTGTAGCATTTTCAGGTTGCTAGCTTGCTGCTTTTATCAAACCTTACTTTTGCACATCTGTACAACTGCGTGTTTCACCTGTGCAACTGAACTGTGTTAGTCTCCCATGACAGGACCCTTTCATTATTTTAATGGACCTCCGTGATGCAGTACCTCATACAAAATAAGGAGAGCTCATTTGTCCTGAAACTATGCATGTGTACGTACATTCATAACCCTACCTATGGAATCACATTTGACTAAACCAAAACTACTTATCCAATAGACAGTCTGTCACCTAACTTCAATATGGCTAGGGAGCGTGTCTGTATAAATAAATAATGGGGATATTTTTAAACCCTCCGAACTCAGAGATAAATATGTTTTATTCCCAAAGCCCCACTGCTACTTGTAAATCTTCCACTGATACACCCCGCCAGTCTGAAGAGATGAATGAATATTTCATAGTTTCAAAAATCAGACCTCTGTTGCATGTAGGGAAGCGATCTTCAAATTAATGGGCACTCATTGGCTTTGGCTCGCCAGTGCAGCATGGTGCTCTGGAGCGCTCCTCTCCGAAATGTGGCCTTGCCAACGTGATCTTCTTCCACAGACTCAAAACAGCGTCTCACGGAGAGGCTGTCCACTTCTGCTGACAGATCTAAGGGCAGAGATATGCCAAGAAGAGAAAGGAAGCTTTTGTGTTTGAAAACTTTCTGAAGAAGAGCAAGTGAAGGCTGAACACAAAGCTGAAGTTTGGATGCTCCACTGAAGTACAACACGACTTCCATTAGAGGCTCGATACAGTAAACTGGCAGACAATTGAGACAGTTCCTTGTGATTTGCAGCCTGACCTCAGGTTTTACAAGGAGGATTTTTTTTAAACACTCGATGCACACAACAACACTTAAGATTTCATCTTTTCTAAATAATTCTATCCAAAGCACTATCAAGAGCAGGATTAGCATTTTATATTTTAACCTCATCGACCATTGCATACTTTACCTGGTAAATTTAAAGGTCCTCTCTCCCACACACTCACACCTCTCGTTCACAGGGTTCAGAGCCACTGCATACCGAGAACAACACATAATGCACACACCGTTTCAATAAAGAAAAAGAGAAGTGTAGCTCCCTCTGCACGAGAAATTTCACACAGGCTAGCATTGCTCATTTAGTGTGGCTGGAGACCCCCACACAAATATTACTCCGTAATGGAGAGGGCGGCTGCCAAACCCAGCCACTGGTGATGAAAACAAAGGCCCATTCACAGAACAACAAGCAGCACACAGTACATTTTCACCAAGTGGAACATGTGAGCCTGTCTCGACCCATCAGCGGTTGAGGTGATACTGAGCAACAGTGAGAATGAATCGATTCCCTCTGCATGCCGGCTGGTCTTTCCCATCTCGCTTGGTGCCATTCTTCCCATAGTTCTGTGGGAAAGGAATAAAGAGGCCAGACAGCTGACGGGAGTCTTTTACATCCAATGCCAAATAGAATGGCGTAAAGTCTAATAAGTGCTGACGCAGGCTTCAAATGACGTTAAAATCCCAAAATGAAGCACATGATAGTTTCTATGCATGTTACGTTACCCAGCTGAAGTATTATAGTTAACAAAATAGCGTGCAATGGCTTTCATATTTTTAAATGTGCTTTTAAAAATCAAAATTATGAATGAGTGTATGTTCTCTTCGAGAGGAGCTGTAAAATTCCTTCCTCCAAATTTACAATGAAATTTATTTATATAGCACATTTAAACCAACACTCGAGCCAAAGGATGGTACAAGTTGAAATACATCGCACGGGACTTTATTCTTGCGTCATGCCATATGTTATGTTACCGTTAGCCACAAAGGCATGTACAGCATCATGGGAATGAAGTGGGACACTAACATGTGACACAGCTGAGTGGAGAGGAGGCCTCGGACGCGAGTGTGGCCTTGAAGCTCGACAGAATCCAGAGCTTGTCAGGCTATTTCTGCTCAGATTCATGGTCGATACAGTCTGGACAGCCTCAACTCTACCTGAAGCAACCTCCAAAGTCCTCTGAATGGTTTGTCATCTATATATAGCACTGAAATTGGGATGGGCTCTGTGTAGCCAGTGGCACGGGAAAAGTAACTTTTTTATAAGGCTAGGTTTTAACAAGGGTATGAAAACACTGTGACTCTTATCACCGCACACTAGCAGCTCCTAATGTGCCCTGAGATGCTCTGTGTTTTTTTACATTAATCTTCAGCAGTTTAATTGAAAACACAAGACTTTTTTTTCCTAACACCCAGATGCATTCCTGTGACTGGGGCCAACTGCACCCCTGCTGGTTGATCAGTGCTCACCACAGAACTAATGAGAGGCGGTTTACACAAATATGTGTCAGCAGAATCCATTAAGCCCTTCAGGACTGCCTGTGCTCCTGGGAGCCCCCAGACGGACTTACTCCCAGCAGCCAGCCTGCCGGGGGATGACATCACTGCTCAGAGCTGTCTGTTCCGCACTCCTGCAGGAATGTGGCAGACCCAGTCAGCCCAGCGGGCAAGCATGGGTCAGAGGCTCTGCTTACCCAGCTACATAGGCACATGAACTTGAATTGTACCAGGATCCGAGTCAGCTAGAATTACCCTTTTATTACTCTGAGAGTGAAACGTCATGTTTGTCTAAGACACACGCGAGTCCTTAAGCTGGTCTGAAACATTGCAGTTGCCCACTCTTCATTTTAAAAGGCGCGTTTGCTACCTGGATTAACCTCCCAGCACTAAAACTTTCCCCTCAGGTTAAATACCACTCCTGAAATCGGATACAGCCTGGTTCGTCGTAGAGCAACCCTGTGTTCACTTACTGGGCCCTTATTCGTGTTTGTGAAAATTACATTTCTCTCCAGATCTACTATGTAGTCCTGTGGACTTACCGACTAATTAAAAAACCTATTTATAAGCAGCAGATGTACACAGCTGGCCCAGTGCTGGAGGTAAATAGGGGGTAAAAGGTGGCGGGTGGCCTAGGGGTTGAAGTATACAATCATGAACAAATAGTTTCAGGTTGAAAAGGTGCTAAACAGCTGTTGTGGAACCCTTGAGGCAGTCATCCTACTGCCTCAATGGATAAAGCCAGGCTTGAAAGGAGAACAAGTTAATGTGTTCATTGTGTGAGTTTGCAGTGGAAATTGTGAGGAAAGCCTGTCCCAATGGGCCTACCACGAGTCAGGAAATGAGCTGCAGCTCTCTGGGCAGGGTGACTCAAGTCCTGTCCATGGCTTTCCAAAACCTTAGGGCCTTTCAAGCGAGGATGTTCAGTCAGCTTAGCGAAGTTCCCGCACCATTGTCCGTACTGGGATGGCCACAGAGATAAGTCCGTTGCTCTTTCAAGCGAAATGCTCTAGGACAGAGATGGAGCAGTGGGAGGAGCAAAAGCTGAAACCAGCAACCGAACTCCAGACGTCACCTGGAATAAAAGCTCAAGGTATATTAACAGCTTAAGTATGCAAAACACTGAGTGCATAACACCACAGCAACGAGGTACTGCAGACAACCTGATGGAAGCCTGAAACACATGGCATGAATTAGACAATAAACACAAATTCACATCCTCTGCTGGTGATGGGGGTTTGGCTCCACAGTCCCTCGGCCACACACAGCGTCCACTGGAGCTCATTACTTTAGAGATGCAGACGAGTCCTTGGTGAGGCTGGCTGGGCCGCACCCGCTAGGGTCTGGGATGCCGCTGGAACTGGACTCCACTGGGGTGGCACGTGACGCACCTCGTGGTGCTGGGACGACACAGAAAAGCAGCAAATTTGCAAAGTCATGCAGCATGATATGTGCTGTTTTGTCATATCTAGATATTTCTGGCAGCCTGGTGTAAATAGGGAGAGCTCCTTCACCAGGAACTGTGGCATGGAACTGCAATTAAGCCACAGAAAAGCACAACTCAGCACCAGTGACTACAGGCCCCACTGAATATTATATGAATACCAATGCTTTCTCCCATGCCTATGTTAGATTCCTAGTTAATAACAATTGTATCATCAGAGCATGCAACTCCATTGGTAAATTGTAATTACAGGGCGCTATAACAACCGATGTTACACTGTGTCTTATGAAGACACCTCCAGAGCCAAGCCTTGCACTAACAGGCTGAGCAGGTGAGCTGTGGGGCACTGTGATGTCTCTGCTGTATTGTTGTAAAACATCAGCTTGCTTTCCACAGAGCAAACTTGGTGTGGAGTAGGGACTGGACATTCAGTTACATGGCGTCAGAGTCAGCTCCCCCCACACTCAGAGAGCTTCTCTCGAGACTTCCTCCTACTGCTCTAAAAATAAATGGGCCTAAACCAGAGACAGTCACCTCTAACCTCTGACCTTTCACCCCACCCCCTACAGTTGTTCCCCCTTCTCCTCACCTAGGTCACCTCGTAATCAGTAATCGACAGGATTACATCACGTCTAGCTGAATAATAATTAATATAATCAGGTAATTATGATCCATTAACTATATCCTGCTGCACTAAATGAATTCTGTAAATCTCACTGGAGTTGAAATTACATATTTTTCAGGAAAGATAAAGACATAATAGTTAGCAAAGCGAAGGTTTTAATACAAAGTTGATTACTGGAATGCGTTGAATGGGATTGTTGAATTTTTTTTTTTTTTTTTTGCCAGTGAGACAGATGTCTGTGATGACTCCTTGTACACCCCTGCTAGCTTTCATTTACTTCTTAAAAAAATACACTCTGCTCTGACTGGCCCAAGAACAAGAATGGGGGGGGGAAAAAACTTAGCTCATTTGCTAACAAGAGCAACTGCAGTCACTTGATGAGGAACAACATCGGATCAAAGCCGACATCCGCCGCTGACGGGTGGGGGGGTTGGAAATGCAGAGCACATCTGTCGCATGGGAAAATGAGTGCACAAAAATGCTGCTTTCTTTCAAAGCTGACAAAAACATATTTGTCGGGAAAAGAAGGAAGAGAAGTGCCCTGCGTGATTCTTCTGCAGTCAGCTTCACCCAGCAGAGGAGGATTACAACATGGAGCTGCAGGTGATCTCGAGTGTAGGCTTTCAAAACAACAATGACAGTTTCACAGAAAAAATGTACAACCCAAAATCTTTAGATAGCCACATTTTGGAAAAGATTGAATTCCTGTCCTTGAGGGGGTGCTTAGGGCTGAAGTAACCTTAGCTTTCTCTCAGGTGTTTTGAAATCACAGGGCAAAACGTCACACCTGTTCCAATCCTAAATAAGCTACACCACGTACGATGGCAAGAAAACATGTGCATTGTACATTTGGGAGACACCCCACCTGGGCCAGGTTCATACGCGTCACTGTTGATGTGCACCTCACCACCAGTAAAAATGAAGTTGGTGCCACCCAGGTGACTGATGTTACCTTTTATGTGTTTTCACCACATGTAGGTGACCGTGCAACAATGGCAGCTTCATAGTCACCAACTGTGACAGAGTGTTACTTGACCAGATGGGGTTTAGGTCCAGCAGACTGAATGCCCTTGTTCAGCTTATAAAGTGACGCAGCATCAAATGTCAACCACAATGCCGTGCCCCCCCCATCTTGTCACTCATTATGGATCCCTTTCTTCGGTGCTGTCACAGTTACACCACCACCCCCCTCCCAACCTTACAGCGTTATGGTAGTCATGAGCAAAATGCATTGGAGAATGATGTGTGCCTGTGAATGAAAATGCCCAGACATGCTTTCAGCATCTGTAGC
>JABJVR010000031.1:7824887-7836774 GCA_025773905.1 Chitala chitala
TCTCTCTCTCACACACACACACACACACACACACACACACACACACACACACACACACACACACACACACACACACCAACATGTAAGTGGACATATTCCTTCCAATACAAATGCATTGCACACAGATTTTGGCACACACACAAATGCTAGTACTATGTAAACATCAGAACGTAACTCGATTTTGTGGTACAGAATAAAAAAAAGTATAAATTCAAGAAACAAAAAATGTTTATGTTAGCTGTATATGGGCAAACAACATTAGTTGTACAGTGCTTACGTCCACATGTACCAAACAATAGTAATAACTGAATAAATCTCTCCGATAAGCCCTCTTTGGAAAGGTCACAAGATTTTCTACAACTGTCATCAAATATCCCTTTTGTTTGTGAATAAATAAATAGATAAACTAAGTTAAAATTATGTATGTAAAACTGTTTCACATTTGAGTTTACAGCCTGCAGTCGGCCCTCCGCCTTCTCTCTAAAAAATGTTTTTTCTTATTTTGTATGAATTAATGTTCTGTAATTTGAAAATTTTTTAAAAATTACAAAGACATTTGGGTGAACACAAATTTATTATCTGACTATTAGGCTAATAGGTTCCAGCTGCATATTAATGTCAGGTGTTTTTCTTTCATATCAATCCAAAGCCTTCAGCATCTTCATCGAGATGTTTTGGTACAATGGCAGGTGACTGTACAGCAAGGGCCACTTCTAGATATCTGCCTGTCTCCTTTCAAAAAAACATCAATGCCAAAATAATTGTAAACAGGGGCTGGTTCTGGTTTTGACATCTCTGCCTGCCATGGATTGTTTGTGTTATTGCAATATCTGTCCTGCCCCCTGACAAGGCCCTCACAGGAAACAAGCAGAACTGCTCCAATCTCAGGTGTAAAAACACAAGTGCCAGATACCAGTGGATGGGGACCAGTCTGTATTGGAACACTGGAACATGGGCCCTCAGTCAGTGTGAGGAGCAGTTTTATGATAAAAAAAAAAAAAAATGGGGGGAGGGCTACAAAGGGGCCAACCGTACATTTTACATTGACGTAGTTCTTTTCTGATGGGACTAGTGACTGACAGGAGAAGGGTACTAAAATGGCCAATCAGATTTTAGCTGGGGCCAGTGCCACTGTGGCCCCTCCCATAGATCTGCCCATGGTCAGTGTTACAGTGGCCGTCTCACCAGCAGGGGCATCCAATGCAACGGCTCCACTGGCAAAGGGCTTCACCCCAGCCTCAAAGCAGCTGGGATTTGTAGAGAGACGGATGAATTGCATCTTCAGTCCAAACTGAACAAGGTGTGACTGTTAAAACATGCAGACAACCCACTGTTTGATCCACAAGAGAGTCTGAACGGAAAAATGCATCTGTTTTACAGCTTAAGGCGGCACTATATAAACTGCATTTCACATGCACTCTTATTCCACTTTTATAGGCAGCGGTCAGAGAATTGGACTACAAGGTTGGAGCTACAGCAAGTTCCAGGAAAATCCACCTATTACATCTTTGGGCCAGGCACTTAATCTGAATTGCTTTAATGAGCGCCATACAACATGTTTTAAAAAATGTAACCAGTGTATCACAGGGGGAAGCACTCGAGTAACAATAAGACTTCTTTGCTCTCCCCGCAGTGCTGATGGTGCGAATAAGTGTTTGCAGGATAGTCGTGACCCAGTGTTAATGCTGCCTGGTGGCTCAATGGGCAGAACATCAGTCTTCTGGTTCAGATCCCAGCCCAGCCACCAGGTGTGTCCTTAAACAAGACACCCAGCGCTGGCTCATTGTAACACGTATGTGAAATGTTGCAAGTCACTTTGGATAAAAGCATCTGCTAAATGAATAAATATAATGCCATAAAATGGCGTTTAGACCCACTCTGCACTGCAGTATGTACAGCGTCCTTGAGCTAGCCACCTTTGTAGTGGTTGTTGACCAGGGAAAGGTGTAAGAGCCCATTGATCGGCAGAGCGGGTATCCAGTCGATCACTCTGACCGCCAGTCAGGTGTGTCCATGCCGTTCCAGCACCTGGAGTCCTGAGCATTTAATCGATCTCTGGACAACGTGGGGGGGGCTCTTGAATGGACAGGACAGGTTCGATCCAATGAGGAATGACGCCCCTCCCTCGTCCCCCCCCCCCACTCAAATACCCTGGGGTATCAACAGCTCAGACGTCTTCTACCATTGGAGGCCATTTATCTCACTTTGTAACTGATTTGCGCTAGACAAAGCAGAAGGAAAACACCTTGGGATTATTTTCTTAAAACTGTTCAGGAAGTTCTTGTCATCGTTGATGAGAGAATCAGAATGTAATGTTTTCTAGAAGAAAACCAAAAAAAAAAAATTTGAAAGAAAACAATGGTGTGAAAACAGTCTGGGAGAGATGGAGTGAGGGCCTTGGCCGGGGTTTGTCAGAGACTTGGTTGTTGGTGAAGATAAGCCATGATTAAAGACCTCCCAAGAAAACCGGGCTCAGGCGGCCGATCCAACCAAAAGCTCACTCATCAGCCCGCTAATGGCCTGGGAGCAGGACGGCATCGTTTCAGCACGGGATTCCAGATGTTACAAATTGGAACATTCCTCCCAAGCTGGGGAAAGAAATGCTCGCCCATGTCAAACCCAGCTGCAACCTGTGAACCCTTAATTGCCAGGAACCGTCCCTTTTCACCGAAACTCAATTACGATGGCAAATTGCAGATGATTGAATAGGCAAGGCTTCGCAGAGGAGCGAGGGGGGAACAAAACTGTTCTTTCTGTTCGTTTAACAGAGCAATCACGCTTTAACTTCAAGTTCCTTTTCTGAAAGCGTTTCCTGACTTCGATGTCATCTTTATTTTAGATTTTTTTCTTTCCCAGAATAGATGGATGAGAACTTGCACCATAAATGTTCCCAGGACATTAAAAATTATCTAAATCCAAATAGCGAACAATTTATTGTGCTTAATGTTTAAAAAGAGATATAGCCATTAGTTTATAAATGTACAGGTAATTCAATCTTCATATTGTATTAAATCTAGAAGATATGTAAATACTGTTTGAGAGGAAGTGCTGAGTAAATGTGCACAACAGTAGCATGCAGTCTTTAAATTCAAGTACAAACTGTCATTAACATCTACAATGTTATGAAATTTTTTTCCCCAAATAACATTTTTCTTTTTGTCGTATCCTTATTTTTTTTTGTGAATGCAGCAGTCTTGACTGATGTGTTTAATTAGAGAACACGGTACTCTTAGGCAGTCTGCGGTCAGTTCACACACCCTCTGTCCAAATTACAAACGCTGCACAAAAAGCAATGAGTCACTACATGATGAGAAGCCTGTTTTGTCCAGAAGTTTATACTACTGACAAGTGGTTAATGTTGTTTTTAGAAATGCTATTACTGAAATGCTCTGGTCTGCCCGGTCAAGTTAATGTCATGTTAATGTGCGTCAATCATCAAAGAGCACAACAGTCTCCCTTGAGAACTTGCTTGGGGTTTTATGCCACCACTGATTGTATTTGAATAAATTCTAACAAATCCCACAGATCGCTGTGGAGCAGATGTGGCATCTGAGTGAAGTCCCAGTGCATGTGACCCCAGACTGTGCCCTTAAATACCTAGCCACGGTACTAAAAATCAGTATGGCAATAAACTCCCCACCTTTTCTCTCTCTCAACACACACACATCACTGGGCCCTGTTACTCCGCCCAGAGGTTAGAACAGATGAGACACTGGCCTGCTTCTCATGCTTAAACTTACAAATCCCAGCCTTTTTTGTACCAAAGGTCACAGGTCACATCCTCCCTTCCTGATTGGCTGTCCTCCCTCTGACCATCATGCATCAGGATGCTTATGCACAAACAGGTGTGTCTAGACTGTCCCCTGGGTGCTAAATGAAAGCACTTAGAAAAAAACCACCCATTATGGTATCATATTACCAGAGAGTTTATGCAGAAACCCCTGAGTTATACAGAATGCATGGTTTACTGTTTTTAATGCAAAAGGGTTTTCCTAGAGTGATTCAATTGGAGAACTAGAAAAATATACCATGTCACTCTCATGGGCACGGCGGGAAAAGGGAAGAGGAAAGAAAGCCCAGCGTGCGATACCCTGAAGCGTGTAATCAAGACGGAATGCCTTTGGTCATGGTATGCGGTGTTTGGGCGCTCTGCAGCAACCGTCAGCGAGCTGTCATTCAGCGTGTGCGGCACAGGGGAAGCAGGGAGCAGGCTCAACCCTCGTGCCCGTCCACAATCGAGTGTGACACACGCATGCAGCATTCATCAAAAGGGGCGGCGAGCTCGGGGCGCGGGAACAAAGGCGTGTCGCAAATACTGCAGAGCATGCGGTCTGCATGGGAGTGTTTTATGTCATCTGGTTCAAATTTGTTCTAGAATTTGGAGAAAATGAAAAAGTCCTTGAGTTTAATATTGAACCATGTGTGTATTCTTTTTTTTGACATGCCTGGTTAGTGGTGTCAGGATTACTCGGCGGTCACTTTCATCACGTCTGTCGTTGTTTGCGTGAGTGGGTGCGTGTGCACGTGTGTGTGCGTCTGTGTGTGTGTACACATGCGCCTGCGTGTGTAGGCGCCGTTCTGTGTGAAACCTAAATGTGCTACTCCTGGTTAACTGCACGAAGCCTGGGGAACACAGCAGACCAAAACTATTCAGGGTCGAATGGGAATTATTAAACATTATAACATGAGAGCTTTTAACAAACTGAAATAAAAACTGGTCTGAGACATACACATTTCTCTTGACAATTCTCTCAGTGTCAGAATATCAGTTTAAACTGTATAGATTTCAAGAATAAAACAGTTGAAATTGGTTGTTTTTTTGTAAGTGCCTTTGGAAAAATGCAGACCAGACATAAACTGGTGTATTATATTTAATACCCCAGTTATATACCTTATCCCTCTGGTGTGGAAAACATTATATATGCGCTCCCCTCCCCCCAAATTTTTCTTATTGCAAATCATTATACTGTATTTGAAATAAAATTGCTAAGCTACACAGGAAAACACAGGAAGTAATATCTACTTGGTTAAATAATTCTGGAAGGAGCGGGTGGGAGTCAGTCACTCTGCTCCCCAGCTAAGGTTTCTCCACCACTTAAAAAAAAAAAAAAAAAAAACACCACCCCTTTGACTTAGATATTTTTACGGGCTAAACTGTGATACTGTCTTGTCTCTTGACAGTATCACAGTTTAGTCTGTAAAAAATAAATGAAGGACAGACTGCAGATATGCAGAATGTACAGGGGCTGAACACCGTGCATTAGCACTGGGGCATCGTCACTTGCACCCAACTTAACGCACCTGGCTTTTGTTTTACAGCGTGAAGGTCGCATAGCGAAATATTTCTCGGTTTTGTCGTAGCAGCCCCCAGCTCTCGATTGTTAATGCATTACTCCCTTGTTTGCTTGCTTTAATTGCGCTTTCTGAATTACAAAAGCGAATTACATAGCTTGCAGTTTAAACCCAGCTGGATGTTTTACTGAAGCAGTTCAGGTTACGTTGCTTGCTCAAGGCTACACATGTGCTTTTTCTTGATTGGCCAGCTTGTTGCTATATAAAACTGTCAAGAAAATAATGAAAAGTAAACGTAAATGAATATAAATTAAGACAGTAAATTAGGCCTGGGATATTAGTAAAACATCGGTCTATGTTACCTTCCAATCCAGCCCAAATAGGAACAGCGTATGATTGTGTCAGCTTTTCTGCATAAACACAGATGTGTTAGTAATTATCCGATTGTTAAAAAAAAAAAAAAAAAAAAAGTGTAAGAAGTAGAAGCAACAGAAATGTCTTGAGGACCCAATTGATCCAAAATTTGTTCGTAAACAAAGAAAAATTTACATTATTGATTCATATTCCATCTTTGAAGAATTGTGATAATCTGGTCATAACAAATTAATGCAACAACATTAAAAAAAACTGACAATAAAAAAAAATATTTAAAAATACTGTCCATTTTATAACCAATTCACAATAATGCTTAGTGACAAATTCAAATGCAGTGTGGCATTAATACACATTAATTTGCATTATCTTTTGATATTCCAATTGCCTGTAAACCCTCTTCATTTCTGAGTTCTGAACAGATCCAGTAAATGTTCCAGACAAATCAAAGGTGTTGTCTGGATATTCAATCATACTATTTTTGTTTAGTGCCTTTTGCCACAAATTGCCTGTTGGTGCTCTGTCTAAATAAAGTTATATCCATGCACTGTATATTTTCCCTAATCTGCATATTCAATACACAGTACACAAGTCCTGTCTAAAATATTCAGTCATTTCACAAACTTCTGTTGCTCATTACTACTAGGATTTATATACACTGGTCCCGAGCATCCATAAAAACAGACATTATTGTATTATTGTACTGTGATGTAAATGACCAAAGTGTTGTTATGAGTGAGCTTTTAAGATAATATTCAACATTTCTGAGAATCCTTGAAGCTCAAACTTGAAATGCTGCACAGCCTTCTGTGGTAAAAAGGAAAAAAAACACCACTGACTCACTCCATATTGTGGGATGTAGCACCTCTACAGGATATAATGAATTACACAGTACTGAGAACCAAAGTTTGATCTTTCCTATTAAAAGCAGAGATTCTTACAAGAGCACCGCTGGGCAGGGACCTTTCACAAGGGTTTGTCAGTGATCACTGTGTTCTTTTTAAACAGCTTGGTTTTGCCCCTCATCGTACATGTCTCTTTTTAACAGCATCCTGTTCCTCCTTTCCTCCTCCTGTATTCACAAGTCGAGGGTTTTGTGCAGGTAGTGAAAAAACCTGAACACCCTGCAAGAGGAAACCCCACGTCCAGAAGAAAGGAAAAGGAAGGATCTATTACCTTCTACTAGCATCCGGGTAAGCCCTTTTGTTTCTTGAATGCACAAAAATCGATTTGGAGCCGATGAAACTCCCATCTGTGCTTCATCCTGCTACTCTTCCTCAATCCCATGGAACAAGGAAACAAACTGTACACAAAGAACAAACAGAAGATGGATACAGAGCACAGACAGCTAGAGGTGAGTGGAGGTATGGGTAAGACATAAACACCAAAAAACTAAAGGACATTTGTAAAAAATAAAAAAATAATAAATAAAAAAAAAAAATCTGAAAACGCATTATAAATAAATAAATAAATTACACACTCACACACACACACACACACACACACACACACACATATATAATTACATGCAGAACTAAATGGAAAGTGACAAAAATGCAAAAATTATATGGTATGGAACACATGCAAACATTTAATGACTTTGGTACTTAATGAATAGTTATCAAGATGCGAATGAAAGTTAATGAATTATTCTGACCTAATCCAAATGGGGGGGGGGGTGATCAAAACAAAGGAAAATGAGGGAGGGAAAGTAGGGGCCTCACCAGGTGAAGCACTTAATATGCACAACGGCACTCGCTGAGGAGAGCTCAGAGCCAAACAGAGCGGTGTGTAGCCCATGGAGTTGTGCTCCTCTGGGCTGTCTCTCGCCACTCATTAGTGTGGATGTAGACCGTGGGATTATGGGCAACGAAGGAAGATAAGACAGGCACAAACAAAAGGAAGAGAAGAAAGCCATTCGGACCCCCGTCTAGATGTGCCGGGGGATGGGCAAAAGAGGATTCTCTGCCTCACCTCAAAGCAGCTGCTGCTGATCCGCTCTCCCCGGACCCCGCCCCGCCTCTCCTCCACACCGACACCAGGGCCGATAATTAGGCAGTGGCGAGCGGCTGGGCCACGCAGGCGGGAAGGGCCGGGCAGGAGAGCAGATCACACGCAGAGCTCTGCTGAATCACCCGGCAAGTTCAGTAGGACGCTGCTTACAAGCTAATCCTTCTGGATGCTTCAGTTTCACACATATTGTTTTGTTAATATCGGCTGCGTAGAAGAATCTTCACTTGTTTTTGGTCGTGCGAAACAGCAAGTCATTTCCTAATTGTAATGTGTAAAATCCGATGTCTGATGAACACTTTAATTCAATATATTCCTAACGAATTTATTGACTTGCAGTTTATAAACGATTTCTTAAGGTGGCCTCAAGGTGTTATCATTCATAAAAATATATACTGCACACAGTAATAGCTGAAATGTGCCTTTTAATATATATCCATCGTATTATAATTATCTAATGTGTAACAATATCTTGTCTTCATGTGTTTCAACCACTTGATTAAATAAAGCAGGTGAAAGGTGCTGGATTGTCTGGAGATCGTTATATTAGTGTGGACATAAGGTCAATTCCAAGAGAATCTTAATCCAAAATGCCGACCTTTTCGTTTTACACTTCCACACATTTATACTGTTAAATACATAATGGAAACACTCAAACCTTTTGGTGACGAGACCGGGTCCTGAAGCACACTGCCATCTGCTATACCTGCTGTTCGTCAGAAATCAGGCCCACAGGAGGAAGGAGACACGTTTTGGAAATCCCCCTTTTCCTTCCTTAACGACCCCAGAGATGATTGTGGCCTGTAACTGAGGGGGAGGCTGTGCACAAGGAATAAAACAGTGAGTTCTAAAAAAAAAAAAAAAAAAACCCACCTAAACAGATCCATGGCATTTGATGCTTAAATTTGTATTTTGTTACAGGATGATCTTGTCGAGGATGATAAGGGTTGCCAGGGCAGCGGTAATACATTCCATCTGTGATTGGCTAAACAGTGTCAGGCTAGTGAGCCAATGGCACGTGTCGGTTGTGTAGAATCCCAGGTCAGTGCATGAGATGGCTGTTCCGCTGAGATCCTGTTATTTACATCACGGTTTACAATCCATGCAGACTGCGTGGCTGTGTCATCACACCCAGAGGATCTGCATGGTAAACATGTTCTAATCTATAACCACTCAAACCCCTTAGGGTTTTCAGCTGCAGCCATTCTGTATTGTGGTAACATCATCCAAATGAAGGCATTCATTTCAGTAAAGAAATTCAGACTGCTGCATCTGGTAAGAAACGAGATTAAATACACATCTCCTGGGTAGGCTATACACGCAGAGTTCACTGCCAAGACTCGTGTTTTTCGGAATGTGAATGTATACAAGTTAAAAGAGAATTTCATTTAGTGGATAACTCTTATTTTGGTTTTGCCTCTGTAGCAGAAAAGACCAGCAAAAAAAGAAAATAAAAAAGCTAAGAAATAAATCTGCCAATAGGTCTGTGAGAGACCTTTGTGAACATATGGGCTTTTACAATGTTGATTTGCTAAAGCCATTGCAGATAATGCACATTGTTGAAGGGAAGTGGGTTTGCTCCACCAACAGTCTGTGGACTAGGTGAGTCTGATTTGGATCTGCATGGCACAGACGTGAGGACAGATTTCTGGAATATTATGCAATCATCAGGATGAGAGGAACTTCTACAGAACAGGGTGTATCCTAGAGATGAACTCCCAAAGAAATCCCCAGAAGACCAGGCAGTAAAATTAAAGTGTCAAGGGGAAAAAAAGAAAAGAAGAAAGAGAAACATTCATCAAGTGGGAAATTTTAGAGTAAGCCTTGCAATTCCAGGCCACGTACTCCTGTCCAGTTTGAAAATCTGTACTGACAGGCCTGAAACCACCACGCTGAAAGAAACACCATAAAAAAAACAAACATAAAGCTAGCAGAGTAATGGCAGAGTTCTAAGGGTGAGTATCTTTCAGTGGACCTCATGAACCAGTTCCTGAAAGCCTTCATGGCTGAATCAAGGAGCAGTTCTCAGTGCTTATTTCCAGGATGCTGATGGAAATAGGGCCACGAACAAATGCACCTGCGTTAGTGTCATGAAAGATGATGTCAGAAGAGCACAGTGGAATGGGACAGTTCATGGAGCGTAACATGAAGTGTTTGGCCAGTGGGAAGCCATAGTCTGGCATTCACGGTTCTACTTGAATCCTCTGGGTTTTTGGTAGAATACCTGTATGTTAAGCATCTGATACGAGTAATTAAGTAAGGTATGATAACCATCTTTGGTGCTTTATTACAACCAATGAACATGTTTTGTCTATACATGTGTATGTATTGTATAAAACACTAATTTTTCAACAGTTACGTGTCATTGGGGCTGCATGGTGGCATGGTGGTTAGCACTGTCGCCTCATACGTCCAGTTTGCATGTTCTCCCTGTGTTTGGTGGGTTTTCTCTGGGTTCTCCGGTTTCCTCCCACAGTCCAAAGGCATGTAGGTTAGGATGATTGGTGTCTCCAAATTGCCCGTAGTGTGTGTGTGTGTGTGTGTGTGTGTGTGTGTGTGCCCTGTAGTGGGTTGGCATCCTGCCCTGGGTATCTCCTGCTCTGTGCCCTATGTGTTCTGGGATGGGCTCCAGGCTTCCTGCGATCCTTAACAGGATGAAGCAGTATAGAAGATGACTGGCATGTCATTGGCTGGTGTTTCGTGTTCCAAAGAAAGATGACTCAATCACAAGTTTTGAAAATTACTCTGTCTGGTTGGTTACTGACACCAAGTTGATTGGACCACTTACGGAGCAAACTTTACTGTCCTTCAGATTTTATTGTGAATGAAAACAGTGAAAAGATTGCAAAGTGTCAGAGAACCAGTAGGATGGATGTGGACCAACAGCAATAAGGTGTTTTGGTCCCTGTTCAAAATCAATAGTAGAACTGAGGTCTGTGCTATTTACCTCTTGGAGGTCAGAGGTTACACTGCAAGCAAACACCTAAAGAGGCGATGACAATGGACACTGAATAGTCCTCAAATGCAGGACAGCGCAGCAAATATCCTGGAGGAGAAATAAGGGAGTGATAATTACAGACTGCACATAATTTTGTTACTGAAAACCATGTCTACATTCAGCAGCTGGTGTGCGCTTAAGAAATCTGTCTTTGTCTTCCCAACTGAAAATGAATGAGTGAGATAGCAGTGATTGATGATAAGAGCGAGCTGAAGGGACAATGGTGCATGACTATCGCTCCTGGCAAACGCCTCTCCTAAATGAGAATCACACAAGCTGTCCAAGATTACCGCTCTCGGTCGTCGGGCTGTTACTGTGCACCGCGTGACCAGAGGACGAAGCTGCCGTGACGACCGATCTTCTGATGTGGTGATCTCGACGTTTGCTTCGAGCACCATCCCGTTAAGCCCAGGGGAACTCTGGGACACACTGTGACCCTTTGTTCTGTGCACTTAAACAGCTTATAGCCTGCTGGAGAATATACACACACACTGACATACACACACCACATACAAAGCAGTACTGCATAGTCACAGACATTGCTTAACCTCACACCATTCTTCATGCTGTAGATGAGCACCAGAACATGTCCAAAGGTACGGCAACATCTGAGCCTTTATAAGCAAGGAGTGCTGCAAAAACATGTCCCCAGTGGTTCACAGACTTCACTCCAACCGCATATTCTCTCTTGAACCTCAAGCATTTGGGCAGGCTGACTAAAACAATAGCAAACATCAGTAGCTATTTACTCAACTAATCATCCATTAATCCATGCAATGTAGCAATGTGGTGTGCTTATCAAAACCTGCCCACTCACAGAGCTCCTCACCACAACCATAGAGAGACAAACCTTTTCACATGAATCTGCTGTGAAACATCTGTCTTCATCCCTTAGCCCTGTGCGTTTAAAGTGGCAAAAGGGTTTACCCCCGAAAGGGTCATGGTAAAAGAATGCGCTAAACAAACTGCTCAGGGGCTTAACGCTCTCTGTGTGTCCTCTCAACGAATGCCTTTGCGTCTAGTCAGGAAACGTCCGTCTCTCGTGATCTTGGCTCTCTGATAAGCGCAAGCTTGACAGTGTGCAGATGGACGGGAGGTGCTGCCGCACGCAGGGCTGATGGCGATTAGCATGCGGCAGGCTAGCTGGGCCGCGCAGGGCAACGAAAGCAGACACCGGCAAACGATTGACCCTTGCAGCAAGTGCGACCTCGGACC
>JABJVR010000031.1:7836874-7872975 GCA_025773905.1 Chitala chitala
TTTTTTGGGGGATTGCAATGTTAATAACTATAGAAAGGAACTATTTTTTGACTTGTAAACTGTTTTATAATTTTTTTGAAAAATTTTGTGCCCCCCCCCCCCCCCCACTGCAACATTCTCCATAACTCTTGAAACATTCTTCATATCCCCAAAGAGACATCTCTGTTTTGCTCATAGGCAAACTGCTTCATGGAACTGCTTCATGGAATCAAACACCGACTCCATCCAGGAGGCCACAGAATGTGGGAGTTATTAAAGCGTGACCACTGTAAGTTAACCTTCACAAAAACAGAAAAGGCTCTGCTAAGCAAATCAACTGTAATAATAATGTAACGTAAACATTACCTCATCTACATCCAGGCCTCGATGCGGAGTCTGCTTTGTGCAGAGACACAACGGTATCTATTTCTTTCCTAGGAGAAGCTAGAACAAAGTAGCGAAGGTCAAAAGCTACAGAACTTCACACGTCACGGTTTCGGGCAGCGTGTCGGTCAGTACCGGTATGGTCTTGGAAGACTTCTTTATGTTATTGATCAGTCATTACCAAAGCTGCTGTTGTTGACACCACTGACAGACATGGTGAAATGGAAATTCTACTGTATGTACTTCAGATAGCCAAATCAGATGTAATCTAGACTGTTCTGTACCCCCCACACCCAGCTCACCACAGCTCTCACCATCAGCACCAAATTGCTTGTCCACCACCATTACAGGAATGCTGTTCGAACCTGTCCGCTGAGTTGAAAAACCATCGTTTTGAAAAATTCAGCCCATGTAAATTAAAGTATGACATGGAGGTTCCATTTTCAGATGCTTTTTGCCAGGGCATTTTGAAAATGGAGAGACGTTCTCCAGCCAAAACACATTAGGCTTTCCAGCAGATACCCACACCATGATGGCCTTCTTTAGGCAAGAAATAGAAGCTTTTTTCCTTTAGTCTGAAAAAATACCAAATATAAAGTATAAAACTGGAAGAAGTGAACTTTAGCTAACTTGTTTCAACTGTAAAAGAGCAGAAAATATAAACAGTGGACAGGAACTTATTACAGAAGGTTCAGTCACACCAGACCATCCCATTGGTGTGAAGTTCAAAAAGACAGAGCTGACATGACGCGAGCGTGGACAACCGATTAATTAGCATTCCATTTGGAAATGTGGGTCAGTTGACAGGCATCAACAGCTCAACGGCTAGAGAAGTGAGGAGACTGGCACGTGTTCCCACACTTCCACAGACACGCTGCTTTTCCTCAGACTCTGCCTCTGTGCAGTGATTCCACTTTCACACAAGCTCGGCGGCACGTCTGTGATCCTGCAACATTTATACTTTACAGAGGAGCCTTACATCTGCTCACAGCGGCACGATTTAAGATGACACGCCAGAATGTTGTGTTAGAAGGACAGTGTTTGTCTTCTCGGTCCCATCCGGACTCTTATGAGAGAATCTCGACTCTCGGATAAATCTTTAAAGAAAAGACAAAGTCTGCTGAAGAGGATGCAGCTTTCTGGCGGCTTTGTTCGCGATCTCAGAGGAAGTTTTTCAAAGCGGCAAAAACATAAATAAAGACGTCAACCTGAGCAAATTGGCTTTCCTGAAATCTTGTGAATAATGTCATACAGTATGCAGCTGGAGAAGATAATGACAGCTGAGCCCACTGGATCTGCAACTCAAGTTCAAGGTTTAATAGGCAATGCAGATGTAACAAAGCACCTTGTAAGAAGCCGTGCCCTCTAACCCCCCATCCCCCAATGTACCACCACCTCCAGCTGATCTTCATTCAGCACTCAGCACAGAGCAGTGATGCTAGACTCAAAGTCAATGTCAGTCTTCCACCATACCAGCAGGGATTCATTACATCAGGATCTGTTACCCACAGATGCTCAACAATTCACCCCCCAGTCAACTATTCTATTCTCTTGACACACAAACATGCACAAACACACACACACACACACACACACACTCTTTTGTTACTGTAAGCCAAACTATCGATCAACTCCAATGTACCACCCACACACATATGCACACGTATACACATGCAGGACACACATGCGTGCACAACACATGCGTGCGCATGCACACGCGCACAAACACACACACACACACACCCATAAATCTGCCTGTCTCTTTGCCTGTCCTGTGACTCCCCCCTGCTGCATTTCTGAATCAGACTGAATAGTTTGCCCCTCATTTAAGATGGTGCTTTTCAGTTTCTTTGTCCCTAGAGATACACTTGCTCTGTGTACTGGGGTGGTGGTGGTGGTGGGGGGCGGCAACATTCAGTCTTCATGCTTGCTATTTTACAGTCTACTGTTGCATTTTAATGTTACTGGATTTTTTTTAAGCTCCATATCACCTCTTGACCTTCAGAGATGTTAAAGTGTGTATGTGTCTAAGCAGTCGTACACATATGCTGAGTAGTTATGACTAATAAATCTCACTGATAAAAAAATGTACTGCAGAAACATTTCAGTGGTGCATCTGTATATATATGTGTGCTATGTGTTTGTACGAGCCTAATAGCACTTCCTTTGTACATTGTGTGCAGTGAAGGTGGCTGAACCATTATGCCAAACAAAGCAGGACGTTTTACATTTTATTGGCTGCCTGACGCTTTACTTTAGCTTACACTTTATTCCCCATATGTGGCGATGGATACTGGACCAACTGTATGAAGTAACCTTGTTACTGGGCCAACAGGAACCTCCTCCACCCCAGTACAAGTATCTGGAAAAAAAAAAAACAATATATAACAATCATAGCACTAATACGTTTGACCATCAGCCCACACTTCGACCCAAAAGGAACAAAAGGTTAATCGCCATTATCTTTACAGTTCATTTTGCATTTTTAAAAATCCCCATGTTCCACAGTTTTAACTATCACACTGGGGAAAAGTACTTTTGTTGTGCAGATGCAATTTTAACTGCTCCGGCAGTTACATTCCCATTTTTACAGCTCTGGCAGTTAAAAATTTCACCTTATATTTGGAAAAGGACAGAAAATCACAAGAAGACAAATGAAAATGTTTCACTTTAAACGATCAAAGTCAAGTGCATTACGAACTTACAAAGTCAAGTGCATTACGATGTGACAAACAGCTGCCTTAATAGGTCTCCAGAGGTGTTTCCATGGACACAGGTTTTAAAAAACCGCTCACAAATGTCTGTCCACTTTCCATTTCAAAAGCCTCTTGTGTTAGCATGAGGCACAACAAAATTATGTTGCACTTTTAATAAGCTGCCTATCACCACATTTGTTAGTTTTGTTTTGCACAAACGCAGTATTACAAACAAACCTCAGTATGTAAAGATACATTTGACCCCTGTGAAGGTCACACATGTCCTGGTGAGGAAATGATTATGACCCAAACCAAGCTCACCAACACCCATGTGCTGCTAACAAACCCCTTGGCTGAGCCAACCCCCCAACTTTAACAGTTCCCTCTCTATCTCCCCAGGGGCTTAGCAAAGGCCTAAGAGCTTTTTCTTCTCCTCCAAGAGACCTGGCTACATTAAGGAGATGAAACATGTGCAGCCCTCCCTGTGTACCCCCCCACACACACCCTACCCTACCTCTCTTTCTATCTTTTTCTCTATCCTGCACAAACCACAGACAGCAGTAAAAAGTGAGTGCCAGACTCTGAAACTTCTGAGCACCCTCATTTGCTACGTAGCGGTCAACTTTCAACACTGCCGGAGTGTAATCTCTCCGCTCTGGCAGCTTGATGTTGTACATGCTTGGATGTGCATGTTCTGCTGCTACAATTTTTAAGAATTAGAATCCAAAGGCAGGAGCCAAGAGGCTTCAACAAAAACTACAACTGCTCTCAAATAACTTTAGATATAAAACATATTAAATCCATTTAGTGTTATTTCCTGTATTTAAAAAGAAAACAAATTGGAATGCCATAAAACGACATGTGACAAACAGACACGGACATGTGAAACGATTTATATTCTGATGCGAAACCCTTTCTGCACAGTAAGATAGACCATTGTTGTACGTCAAATCTATTTGAGCGCACGAATGAAAGAGCGAAGCGATCAAACGAGGTTGAAGAAGATTGCCCTCTCGTAAGGGTGATAATTAAAGCCAACATTAAACGCCAGAGAAGGCTTTTGGGTTTAAGACAGTGGAGTGAGAGATTTATTATAGCGGAGGGGTAATGATGAATATGATAAACTTCAATGCATCGGGAGAGCAGGAATCGAGACAAAGGGCAAATGTCTCGCTTTTGATTAAAGCGCCCCTAACATCCCCCTGCATTACCAATCCCAAGATTCCAGGAAGCAGCCCCTTCCACCCCTGTTCGTCTCTAATCACCATCTCACAGCCTGTGCATCCCCACGGAGAAGCATTAGGACGTTAATGGCATAGCGAAGGAAGCATCGCTATATCAGGAAGTTCGGCACTGCACAGCACCTCTTTGTGGTTCACATCTCCCACGTTTCTTGTGGATGGACTCGTAACAGGATGCGCCGGCGTCGCAAATAATTTTTTATTTTATTTTATTTAGCGAGGGGACGGCGGGGGGCTCCGTGCTATCGTTTTCGGCATTAACGCTTGCCGCCCGTCGTTATTGATATGTTTGTAGTGGCGCCATACACGCTCATTATCGCCGCGGCTCCTGTATGCGTTCCCCATATTGGCTGGCGAACACTTTTGCGACCGGTCCTATCCATCACCCAGCTTAGTGGCACACTGGGAAAGGCATAATGAGCGTTTTGATAATAAAAACAATAAAAATATTGCCCCTGCTGTTTCAGCCGAATGATTATCAGTCGCATTAGCAGCAGCGTAGGTAATGGTGGTATACCCCCCCCCAATACATTAGTGACTTCCACAGGCATACGATGTATTAATAGCGAGTTGCTTCTGCAAAGAGCGTCTAATGCAGTAATGTGGGTATCCTCTTAGAACAGTAATCGAGACACCGACGGTGCACACGGGCGCAGGACAGAGCCCCAAGCTCACACGCCTCTGCGCGGTGAGTGTGCTGCCAGATCCTGCTATCTCAAGGTCCAGTGAAGCTCATCAGTTCCAGTTGGTCCAGTTTCTGAGTCCAATATGTTCTCTGCTCTGGTGGGGGTCATTTTGTGAAGTACATCCTCATGTGCAAGTGAAGCCCCCAAACACCAGCACCACTTCTCTGTTCCTAATGTCTTGTACCAGGCCTGTCCAAGTTCTGCACAGAGCACTCAGCCCAAACTTGTTCAAACGCACACTGCAACAGCTCTTACACTCCCTTTTCTTGTTTTGCTGCATGGTATTCACGGTTTTAAAGGATCGTTTTTGGTTCATGTGAAAGCTGGAATAATTCAGTCTAATTTCTGGCAGTTCTGAAGGCAAAATTTTGAACATTTAAAAGTCCTCGAGTCACTGAGTGGTTTTCGAACAGCAACATGTATCACAACAGTGTTCCGTGATAACAAGAACCTTTACTTTACTCACTCTTACAGTTTCTGAAGCGTGTGTCCGATGTGCGGCTCCATTCTATACCACCCCTATTTCATGAGCCGCTGTGTGCCTTTTTGGCCAGTTAAGGCTGCTGTTTGCCCCCTCCCTGGCAGAGCAGTTCAGCCCAAAGTGCACTCTGTCATACAGCAGTTAGCAGTAATCGCTCTGCTGCTCTATAACATATATAATTTCCTAAGCCATTTTCTCCCCCCTCCTCCGGAGCTTTTAGGAAACTGCCAGCCGTTGTGCTGTTCCCATAATAATACTGATTTCCATGGGGACCAAATTTAGGGCTATGGAGGAGGTGGAAGATGGGGGGAGTTGCAGTATCTCCAGATGCACCAAACAATCAAGGGAACCAGCATTTGTCAAGCTCTCTACACAGAATGTCACAATTACACCAATCACTGCTTAACTCTGATGATTTAGTGGCAGCACAATGAAATGGCATGATGGATGTTGTATGTATGTACAGCCTCAATACTGTGTATTAAAATTATCTTTAGTAATATGACGTGTGTTCTAATGTGTTGAATCACATTAGACGTGTGTGTAAGTTGCACTTAAGTGTAGCATTAAGAAATGTTTTTCTTGTCATATTTTGAAACCGTCCTTCAGTCGAAAACAATCAGAGAAGACGTGACAACAACACTCACAGAAACACGGACGTTCTCCTCAAGGCTTGGTTTTGTTCTTATACTTTAAAGAACTTCAAATGCATAACAAGTGGCACAATTTGAATGTTACACAAAGAAAGCTTAGGGACCGAGTATATTTTGCACAATGACAAACAACCGGTCGAAAGGAGTCAACTCATAACACCTAACAGGATGGTCAGGTACCGACTTGGAGTGAAGCAGATGTGACAGATCTCAGGTGTGACAGGGCTCAGGTGTGACAGAGCTCAGGTGTGACAGAGCTCAGCAGCAAGCATGATCAGCGGGACAAGACATTTGGCTGGCTGACTACTGGAACCAGCTCTGTTTAGTGGAGACTTGGCCAAAGAACTGTGACGTGGCTGCATTATGTATCACAGAGGGTGTCAAAGGTTCAGACAGGAGTCAGCTCACAACAGGTGACCCCTGTATTCATTTGGTGACAAAGCAAGGTGCACTGTTTTGAATAAGATGCAGAAAAACCATTTATACCTTGGATCTGTTGAGAACAAAGAGGCAGGAGGATAATATCCTTGTCCAGAAAATTTAATTTAAACCCGTTCTGTAAAACTGCATTGTTAACTACAATATTTATTAAGAAATATGAGGGTCCACTTATGTTGTTAGGCTTTTAAGAGTATAGTAACGAACCCACAGTGACTCAGTGGGTAGCTCTTTAGCCTCACACATCCAAGGTCAGGGGTTTGATTATGGCCCTGGGCATTATGTCTGTGAAGTTTGAGTGTTCCTCCTGTGCATGTGGAGATGTTCTTCATGTGCTTTTTTTCTACGGTCCAAAGTCATGAGGAATATGTAGGCTGAAAGCTATGAATTGCCCTCAGTTTGCCAGTGTCCAAGGCATTTGTAAGTGGGTTGACATCAAGAAAGGCATCTGGACTAAAAGGTCTTACCCCACCCCCCTCCCAAAAATTTGCATCTGGGGCTTTTGTGATTAACCAGCCAATCTGAGTAAATAGATGGGGAAAAGGCTGTTAAACTGATGGTGTAGTGCAGACCTAAGGGATTATTGCACTTCATTAACCTGCATTTGTTTGTAAACATGTAATCACATGCCCATTGTACAGTCAGCAAGCATAAAACCACACTGATGCAGGGCCATCACTACCCACCACCAGAGCTGAATTAACATCTCCACACTTCCAGCAGCAGCTGAGCCAACATCTCCACGTTTCCATTGTGTCAGAAGGTTCAACAGCTTTGACCCCATCAGGCTTCGGGGGGTCCAATAGCGGAAGCCCTTTCACAACACCTGAGCTCATGACTATCAAGTTATCAACCACGACTTTGGTGGTAGGGAGCTTCGAAGAGCACATGCGATAAAGCACCTAAAATGACATCAATGTACTGCATGCGTCATCTTCATGACTTCACACTGTACATTAATTTGCAAATCAAATATAAAAATAAAAGGACAGATGAGCTTGGTATGTATATATACTTTGTTTTTTTTTTTTCCTCTTTGAGGACTTCAGCGTCCCTGTCCACATTCCAAAAGCAACTGAAGACACGTCTCTTCAGGGAGCACCTCAGACCTTTAAACCCCACCTTTTTCATCTCTGCTTCCTTTTATTCCATTGTTGCAAGGTTGTTAGTTTGTATACGTGTTTTTCTAATTTATACAAGACTGAACATTTACCCTTTACTTGTATGACTTGTGTGAGAATTACTTGACTTAATCATGTGCAATTTGATTATAGGACAGCACGTACTGTTAGTTAGATTTTCTCATACTGTTTCACCTCGTTTGTGACATGCACGTGTACTCTTGCTCATTGTAAGATGCTTTGGACAAAGGCATTTGCTAAATGAAAAAAACATAAATGTACATTTTTGTTTACTACATAACTCCCAGTATCTTAACCAACAACACGTAGCTAGTTCCATCCACTGCCCATGGTGACTCCAAATTTTCCAGTTGCTAACGTGATATATTACTATACATAGCATATTTTTCTCACCGGCAACATTTTCAGTAATGATAGTGTAAGTAAATGCGTGCGAGAGAAACTCATTTTAGCTGAGATCTCAAAGTCATATGAGCAAGAAAGATCTGGAGTATCCGAAGATTTGTTTTGTCGGCGCTCGTGTGAAAGTACAGACAAGTGGCTCATACAAGTCAAATAACTGACTGTTATTTTTCCTGGCGGCATGAGATTCCCTTACTAGCGGTGCTTGAGGAGGCAAGGTTAATGGCTTGCAGATACTGCAGGAAGACAGATGCCTGTCAACCTCAGCAACCTTCTTCACACAGCAGTGCTGCCCAGGAAGACATATCTGGCAAGAAAGGCACTTTGTCGACACTGTTATTGCAATTACGATGGGTCGTGCTATCGTTCATAAACAGATGAGTGTCTCTCATAAAATGGGGAAAACAAAGGATAAACCATACAGGGTGATTTTAACATGATTTTAACAAGTTCCCCCAAAAGGGGGGAGCTGTTGTATCCTCAAATAGATAAAGTTCACCAAAGATAAAGCAGTCAGTTGTACACAACAGTTCAAGCATTGGTTTGTATAACAGTGCTAACAAGCAAAGTGTCAAAATAATAACGATAAGGCGATGAGAAAACGTGAAATAAACGAGATGGAAAGGGAGAGGAAAGAGAAGAGGGAGATGAGACTCGGCCCCTCGTCTGCTGCTTTACCTCACACCACAGCAGTGGTAATCACTGTGAAGGGGCCAGTCACATCTTGCCCAAATGTGTTCATAGGGTGTTCAATCCACTAGGGGCAGGCAGGGGGGCAGGAGTGGCTACGAGACTTTCCTGAAGGCCTCCAAGGATGAGATGCAGCTCAGGTGTTGACAGGCGGCAAGCAGAAGCCAAAAAAAGCCCAAAACAGGAATTATGGCATGAGACTCGCAGAGAAGGGAATGAATGCTCTTCTCAAAGCCCATTTCCACAAGCATTTTCACACTGCATGCTCTGAGCATTACTCCGCTAGGAGACAGGTGTTACATTCTCTCCTTTGTGTGCCATTAACTCATGCCCCTGGTCTCCAGAGCCCTTACCTCCGCATCTGACTGCATTACTAAGGTAATATGAATGCCCGGTTGAGAAACTTTAATGCGAGTAACCTTGGTTTAGAAGAACATAAGTCCAGACCTTAAAAACCGTTAGCTATAAACCATCGAGGGCTGTTAAATACCATGGGCAAATTTTCTAATCCATTAGCACGGGTTTTATTTTTTGAGTCCACTTCTCGAGTTTTATACGTGCAGAGATTAAACATTACATCAGCATGCAGACTAAGGTAACTAGTGATGTCGTTCTCCTGGTGGCTGTCTATCGCAGCCCCAAATCTCACATCCGAAAATCCCCGCCATAACAAAATCCACTTTGTTGCTAAAATTGTTTTTTATAGTTTACATCTGGCAACATGTAAGACCTAAGCTCAGACTTCTCAGCCTCCATCATGGCAAATGGAAACTTTAATAGGTGAGATTCTGTGAGAGTTGTCCTGTTTGATTTTGTGCTTGTTTACAAGTGCTTTTACCTCTTCTGTTCTGGAGCATTCCATTTCGTCTGTTTGGGCGACGTTCCATAAATTTGGCACATAAATCCTGTGTGCATGAGGAATTCTGAAATCACAGACATTCTTTACCATTTTTTTTAATGTAACGCCTGCAAATAATATGCAGATGCAGCATCCTGAAGGTTCTTGTTTTTAATTTTTTTTTTTTTCCCCCCGGTGTGACAGTTACACTTTCAACCCCTTTGTTTAATAGCTCTGTTAGGAACATGCGTGTGACTGCACACACCTCTGCATGTACGTGTGTGTGTGTGTGTGTGTGTGTGTGTGTGTGTATTTCTCTACATTCTCTGCTTTCATTTCCACATGTGCCGCTGTGCATTTTAAACACAAGTTTGACATTCATGGAGAAAGGGAGTGGACCAGAAGACACATGGAGCCCCTCACACGTGGGCTGCACACAGCTCGGAGGCACAGACATTCCGGCGGAACATACCCCATGACTTTAATTATCACCTTGTCACACTGCAAATGAGTATGCAGGATGAGCCCATCTCCATGAAGAACAGGGGCGGGTGGGCAGCTGAATTGAGGGGAACTAAATCACATTGCCCTTGTGTTGATCTCTCTCTGCTGTAGTCACCCTCACCCGTAGTCATCATGGCAGGGGGTCCATGCCAGATTCCTGCAGGTCACAATGCCTTCTGCTTCCTGTGCTCAAACGGCAACTGTGGTTGCCTTGACAAATCAGAATAAAGAACAGAGCACAACACACATGTGGCAAGACCCCGACTGATATAGTAGGACCCCCAACCTCCTTGGGGAAACTTCCCAAGGCTTCAGGCAATTGGGAATAATCACAGTTTGAAAAATGCAAAGTAGATGCTGTATTAGGTTAATGGTGACTAAGGTACTGGATGCTCAACCAAATGATTGTAGGTTCAGGTTCAAGAGAGACTCTCCAGTTATTACACTGAACAATGTATTAACTCATAATACCATCACTAAACTATTTAGCTGGGTAAAGAGTCTCACTGAGAGAGATTAAGTACCCCAGGTAAGGACACATGATGTGCTAATAAATACATATACTATAACTGAATGTTCAAGAATAAGGATTCAAAAAAGAGAACCATCCTGTGTTTTTGAAGAGGGAAGCTGGATGATGTCTATTGTCCCATAAATACTACATTTCCAAATCTTTCTGCATTACAAAAAAAAAAACGTTTAATTTCCCCTGCATCTTGGTGTACTTGTTGACATAGTGTAAGAGGAAGAGGAGAGGGCAGAACAAAAGCTTATCATATCAGCACAAACGTGGCACAGCGGCCGACTTCCTGTGGTAGCTGAGATGGAGGGAGGGGCCTGATTCCAGCATTATCATCGCTGGAGGGGTACATGGCACATAACCCCACAAAGCACATGGACTACCCTGAGGCAGGCAGACACCACTGTTTGGTTGGGGTCCATTTGCATTTGAAACTTGGGCAGGGGTCAATGCACGGGTGTCAGAGAGAGGCATTCAAAGCACAAGACCACACAGCGTAAGTCTGGGTGATGACTGCGTGACTGCACCCCCCCATGCTCATTAGCACAAGCTGGGGAGCCCAGGCAGATGCACCTCGTCTAACACGTTTTACATTATTTAAAGCAGAGAAAAGAAATAATCAGAGAGTGTTAAGTCCTAACATCTCATCAGAGCTGTGAGGGGGTAAATTCAGGAGAAAGGCGGTAGTGCGTTTCAAACAGGCAAACGGGCTTCTGGAGGAAGGAGGAGCCAAATGCTGTTATCCAAGGTCAGGTTTTACCGACGTCCTATGTGTTTGTGCTCCCACACCCACACACACACACACACACACACACACACACGCATACGCGCATGCACACACAGATGCATACATGCAGACCGAAGAAAAAAAAAAAAAAAACTAATTAAACAAGATCTCTGGAGGAGAAGTCTTCCGAGAATTGCCTGCACATGGACTCCCAGAAAAGGTCACCCATAATTTGTTCAGCTGTGATGCACCTTCAGTCAGTCACCTGCAGAAATGGAACGAGCTCTGCCGAGTCCATCCGGTAACCGAAACGCAAGCAAGAGACAGATTGCGAGCGTGTGGCTGACCGACAAGCCCTCCGGCAGCAGAGCAGCAGGACGAACATCATTATGTCACGATGACGGACCTCAGCAACCCCACACATGCTCACTGTCCCCTGGCTGCTGAGGGCACATATATACATGTCTATGAGCTTTATGGCTCATGTTGCTATGGATTCCTCTCATCAGATGGCCCATGTAGAAATATGAAGGTTTGTGGGGGGGGAGCTTTGTCCCTCATTTTCACTTGTTTATAAAAGAATCTGAATTTACATTCTGCAGCTCTAGACAAGCGCAATATACCAAAAAAAGTCCTGTCTTCGTTTTAAATATTAAGAATTCAAAGCCACTGGTGTTTATTTAGTTTAGTTCACAGATGTCCGACTTGAACAGGACGGGAAAGTGAGCGAACAGCAGCAGAATGGCCTTCGTCGTGAGCGCCAAACTTAAACCGCCGGTCCTCAGGTTCACCCCGCGTGGGCCAGGGGTCCCAAACACTTAAACACTCGACTGAGGAAATGATCGTCCTGACTAGGTCACTCTAGCTTTCTCTCCAAGTTCGGCTGATAGTGGTTTAGAGATGCCTGGAAAACCTTACACACAGCAGCCTGCCAACAAAAACCACTAACCCAAAGAAAGAAAGAAAAAATTAATAAATAATAGTAACACGTGTATGTTACTAGAAATATGTGAAAAGCAGGCCTAAAAATGTCAGGGATTCTATAGATTTTCTAGGCATGCCAAATAATGCCTACATTTCACACATTGCCTCTAACATATATATTATATAGGAGAACTTCAACAGGGACCAACAGGAAACCTGATTCTCTCCCTACAGTGACACATCTGCTGTGCCATTTTCTCTCTTATGTCAGGGACGATGAGGGCAGTCTGTCATCTGCTGTTCTGCTTGCTGTTAGCCAGAGGTTTGTCACAGCCCCTATCTCTCTCCCCCCAAAATGTCACAGCCCTGCTCCAGTATGAGTTCAGTGCCACGGCCTTTTGTCTCAGTGCATAGCCACCCCCTACCATGCATGACCGCTCCCTCTTCAGAACTGGCGTCTGTCCAAGGTTTCTTCCATTTCCTCTTCATGATACAATCGAGCCAGTTAAAAAGCAGAGAACATTCTTTTCCCATGATCCAAGAGCAGGACTTGGGACAGCACTGGCCATAGCTTCCTTTGCTTAGTGGGGTCCATGTATGTAAAAAAATAAAATAAAATAAAAATTATATATAAATAAATGTCAATATACAGTATAATTACATTAATGTAATTATTTTTGCATAAGGCACTATGGAAAGCACTTTTATTCTGAAAATGTTTGGTCATCATCACTGAACAAGGTATCGTTCGCAGATTTACAAAGATTTTTTCTTTATCAACATCTACAAGATTCCGTTTCACAGCGAAGCATCCTTGCTCTTGCCTTATACGCCCCTGCTGTTGCTCTGGGTAATCCTGTATTTGTTCAGTGTCACACCTTTTGTTCCACTTCAGCCAGTCTATGGCTGTCACATATCACCATCACACCAGGCCTGTTAATGTCACGACAGAAAGAGAGAGTCAAAGTGGTGGGGAGAGTGACCTAAAGACCCCTCCCATCATCAGAGCCTTGAAGACATACTGGTTCCCATTTGTCATTAGGGGCTTTTCACACTTTATTTCTGCCCTTGCCGCATGTCCGTGAAGCTTCAATTCTGACTTCCAGTTATGTCACCAGAAGTAAAAGAACAACAGGTTGACAGACAAACCAGGCAGTCAGACCCACTGTGTACAAAGCACAGTATGGAAGAGGCTCAATGGAAGAGCTGACATGTTAGGGGAGGCTGGAGGGCAGCATACTGGCATGGCACCAAGGCACCAGGCTTTTTGACTGGCACTCAAGCGAGAATCAGACTGGCTTGCCCGGAGCGATGATTGGCCCCGCCCCAGCAGACCTGAGGCCGACTGGGGGAAAAGGGGGGCAGTTGGAGGCAGGGGGCCAGATCAGCGCTCCACTGGGCTGGCACAGGCCCAAGAACGCTCACTTCTGAAGAGGAGTTGGGGAGGGAGCTAATGTCACGCTGAGCAGGTGGGCTTACCAAACAGAAGAGGACCAGGCCTCCTGCAAACCCAGCAGCGACCGCAAAAACAAATAAAAAAATAAAAACACAAAAATGGCAAATAATACAAGGGCTTTTTTGTAAATCATCTGTCCTCTGATTCTATGATTTTCCAAATAATTCTCACGTGCCACACCTGAGGCCTGATTACAAAGATACGAGATTTATCGTACTTTTCTGATTGCAATATTGTTTCCATAATCTAAATATAAAATTTCAACATACCTATATGCCATATTTAGTATTTGAATCACGTTTCACATTCCAGCCATATGGTGTCATTAGTTTCCTGTTAGTTTATCTTTAGAGAGTGGCATTGTGGGAATGTAAACATGACCCCTATTTGTATCCTGCTCTGACTCACCAGTTAAATTGTCATAACATTCTCGTGATCTCTTACTACCACACTGGAATATGGCACAAATTTTAACCAAAAGAAGATACGCAGACTTAGGATTGTATCCAAAAAAGTGTTTTTTCCAGCGAGAGGAAGACGAAGGTCCGATTAAAGTCTTATTTAATTCACGCTGGGCCGTGCTAATTATGAAAGCGTGAAACCAGAGTGGTAGAATCTTTGTACTCTCAATGACCTGGCAGTATCTTCTGGAAGTGGACCCAATGAAAAACAAAGAAAAGGGGGAGAGGGAGGGAGAGAGGGAGAGAGAGAGAGAGAGAGAGAGAGAGAGAGAGATTCACCCACAAGAACAAAGGCAAAAAAAGCACTTGGACATTTTTTTCTACCAAATTAGAGATTTTGGACGGTCTTCTCATTTTCACTGAAGATGAAGTACCGTACCAGCATGTAGCACGTGCCACACCTTACACTGTTGTTAGTACCAACACATTAGGAGCAAAATTAATATTTAGTGAGAATTTCTTCATGACTTTGTGCAGGTTGTGAGCTTCCTACAAAAAGCGAGTGCTGGGTACCAGGTTTGCACACACTTTTGTTTGGTATCTCTGCCGTCAGTAACAGGACACAAGGTAACACAGTACACTAAAGTATGCCAAAAAGACAGTATGTTGACATTTATACCCTTCACAGCCCCTGTGCTCACCTTATTTCCTTCACAGACCACCGAACATCTTACTGCAAGCAGCCGAGGTTAAGTACACTGCTTAGGGCTATGGCTGCAGTTCCTGGGATTTGAACCTGCAAGATTTTTGATCACAGTGGTGCATAACTAAAGCCTAAACCGTAACTAAAACCTAAACTAAATAATGACTTTAGGCTGAATAAGCCGAAATAAGAAATGCAAAGAATAATGTGGCCGATTCTGCTCTTGATCAGTGGTAAGTAATTCACACCAGCTGGAGTAACCGATTAAAGGAGTCTGGGTTAGGGAAGATTAAGAGGAGGCAATTATCCTCAGATTGAATTAGACCACGCCAAGATAAAGAATCAAATCGATCTGATTCTCTCAACACACCACTGAAACAAAGCAGATAGCAGATATTTGTAGGTCGACTGTGATAATCTTCCAGTCTGATATCATTTAGCCGTTTATAAAGGCCTAGTTCAGCAGTGTGAAACATTCAGGAGTGTGTACGTCTGTGTGTATGTCTGTGTGCATGCTCGTGTATAGCATTACAGAATAGGTCGGCTTTATTTGTCGTAGGTTATTTTCTCAAGGGAGCCAAAAACAGAGGAAAAGCGTGGTCAACGCAGTCATAAAGCTGCAGTTTGTGGCAGAATTAACTGGCAAAATGGAATATCGTGCCGTACAAATGATGCTGTACATCATTATTTTGGGACAAACCAAGCAGGTTCAAGAGGTGACAAAAAAAACACTGCAAAACCGCAACTGTGCTCTTGGTCAGTATGCAAGTGCAGACAGCTTTAAAGTGTTTTTAAAAACTGCATGTGTTATATAAGAAAGCATGCTGGTAGTTTCGTAAGTAAAAATATGATTGCTAAGCACATTTTCCTGTCGCTAATTAAGTGGTTAAAGAAAATGTCAACCAAGGTTTGAAAAATTATAACATAAAAAAGTAATTAAATGAAGTGTGTGCACATTCAATGTACATGTGCTTTTTTCTGTTTTCAGACCTGTAAGAGATGTATCGAGCAGTTCGTCTCTGGCTTGCAGAGTAACCTATTGAACATGCGGAATATACTGAGAGTTTAGCTGGTTTTTCTGTGCTGCTTGGATCCAATGTCTGCTTTTTTTGCCCTGAAGCGAAACATGTGTGTCTGATGGACGGACGGAGAGAGGGTTGGCAGGAGGATAAATTTGTCTCCCCTCCGCCTGTCCATTTTTATCTTGGGAGAGACCATGAAGGGACCCCTGAAAGAACCAGTGTCTATTACCACCACACAGGACTAGGAAACAGACTGCGTTTGTCTGTTAGAAACAAAGTAATGACGTTGGAAAGAATTAAACAGCCGCCATAATGGATATAACTACAGGTCTCCAGGAATTGGTAAGATGTCCACAGCAGTCCTACTGTCGATGATTTGTGATTAATGGATCTTGCTTGTTCGGGAACCCTTTCTCATTTGCAGGATGAACAAACTGTCTTGCTGAAGATATTTCAGAGGAGAATATTGCAGAAAGCAGAAGGTAGGAGGTTCTAATGACAACAGCCAAAAGGTAGATCTGGGCATGGAGAGTAGGGACATGTCCCTACCAATATTGTGGGAGGACAGAACTGTCCCTATCAATATTTTAAGTGGCCTGCAAAGGATGAGGGTGGGGGATTATTTGGTCCCTAGCAATGTTGAAACAAGACCTACACTCAAGTCCCAATGGCATGGCAATGGAATTTAAACAGCAAGTAGGATGAATTACCCTATAAACAAGAGATTGTTATCATGATGATACTAAGGATGACGATGAAGCTCTGCATTAAATGTGCTAGAGCACTCAGTTCTTTATCTCCTTCTGTGTAGCATCTGAAGCTCAACACCTGTATGAAATCACCCCAACTCACATCCAGTCACTCCAGAGAAGTAGCAGCCAATGGCTTAGCATTCATTCCTCCATTGTCCAATCATGCGCCATATCCTCTCCTTCCTCCGACCTTCACCCCTGCACCTACATCCTTACTCTCTATTGCAAGCTTTAACTGTGATGCATCGCTTGGAAAATAATTACAGTTTCACTGTAATCATTATTTTAACCCTTATCTATTTTACTTCCCCACAGCTAAAAATAAAACATCTATGTGATTAATGAGCATTCTTCATTAGTTTTTTCTACTCTGTGTCCTCATGTAATTCTGCATTTTCCCTAAAGTCTGTGCCACTACACAAAAGCTAGTTAAATTAGTTAAGTAATTATCCTGTACATGCATTTATAAGAAGTAAACTTGGTCTTTTCTTCTTGCCAACAATAGTGTTCAACAAATTAGCCTTCAGTAAAACAAATCCCTCTTGAGATCTCGTCTTGCAGTATGGATGATGTAAACATATTTAACGAGCCGTAAACAAATCACTCCGACATTATTTAGGGTATCGAACTAAACCGAGGCTCGCAAATTGGATGTAGAGATATTCAAAACTTAAAATTGACCAAATTAATATTAATGATGTATGGTCAGCAACTTTGTAATAGCGGCCATCTACAAATAGCTCATTTCCTGTCTCTACTTTTGAAATCAATTGCATGTAAAATTAAGTATTGATATGTGTTTATTATTTATTCATAATACCATTAATATTACGTTATAAGACTGGAAAATAGCAGTGCTGTCATTCTGAACCAGAACTTTGCTGACACTTGTCATGTGGCTTATGAAAAGAATATCCATCGAAAACGTACAGCAGAAAACATCAGTGTTAGTGAGTTCTCTCTACAGGGAATGGTTGCACAGCTATCTTTTGATGGAGTTGCTGTCAGTTTTGGACTGCATGTAATGTGTGGGATCACTGTAGAGCACTGTCGGTTTCCCGTGTGCAGAGATGCATTGTGTTCAGGAAAGCGGGACGCGACAGAGGCGTGGCCAACCGGAGCAGTGGGTGAAGAAGTCACGCTAGCCTGCCCGCGACTCTGGATCGTCTCATTCAACATGGCCGGCCAGAGCAGACCCGAACCTGGCACCAGCCGACCTCTGTGTGCAAATAACCAATCTCTCGCCGGTCACACTCTGGCGAGACGGGAGCTGCCGCGGCGCATGGTCTGTTTGATCAGTGACTTTGTAGCCGCTATCGCTGTCACCCCAGAACCCAGACGCGCGCTTTCGCCAGTTCAACTGCTCAGGAGTCTCCCTACCATATCAGCTCTGGTGATTTCCAGACAGCCATGGCAGGAAGGTTAGACGAAAACCACACTCATCATGTGGAAACTGCCCTTATTGCTGGAGTGAAATGGGGTGAGGGAGTCTGTGACGTAAGGTCACTCGATGGTGGAAAATGGGCTGAAAGGAAATGCGAATATTTAAGAACTAATTGTGTATATCATTGGTTACGAAATGCTAATGCTTTAAAACTGGCACACTTAACATCCAGGTCTTTTAAACCTGATGAAAAAAATCTGTAAGCCTGTAAGAAGTAATGGGTATTACACATCAATGGCGCTGATCAGATATGTAGCAGGGAATTAAATTCAAGTCTTTTAGATTTGGCAACCTTGGGTAAAATGTAGTCTCCCCAGTTACCCATTTTTTTTTCTCCACATGAAACAGAATTCGGCGCGCCTCGAGGCCTCTGGAGACCATAGGCAGACATGCCCAAAACGCAGCTCGACATGGGCCTGTTAAGTCCGGCACTCAGAGCCAGCTGCTAGCGGCTCTTAACGAAGGCCGAAAGTGCATCCAAAGCCTGATGAGGTTCCTCCTTTTTTTTATCAAAAGCGGGAGGAGCAACAGGTGAAGAGGTACGCTGGAAATGGCCTCATGAGCCCTCGTGAAATATCTGTGTGGGATGCGACTTTGAGCGCAACACGAGGGCCGCTGCACATGCATTTGGTTGCCATGGAGCTTTGTAGCAACAGGAGACTTGCGCACATCTTATCTTGCGATCGGAGCTCTGAGCCTCGGTGTGGCTCTATGCCGAAATGTCCCCCCGGAACCCCCCTGGACTGTGGTGGAGCCTTTTCTTCCAAACCCATTGCGTCAAAGAGGCGGTAAATGATTTATTTAGCAAGGGGCGGGCTGAGTCACACGCCGTCACGGCCTTATCGCGGGGACATCGGGCGCGATATCGCGGCAGCAGATGGCTTCGTCTCCACTTCTGCGGCGTCAAAGTTATTTTTAATGCACTCGAGAAAAACAAACTTCCAGAAAAGACGGAAGAAAAGCGTGAAAATGGGAGTGGGGCGAGGCGGGGCGGGGGAGACGGGCTGCAAGGGCAATATTACTGCGTGAAAAAGAAAGGCCTGCGTTTTCACAGCTCTGCTAACGGTGTTCAGAAAGGAGCTCATGGAAATTTGAGATGCACACTTAACAGTGCCCGGGCTCTGGCCTCCGCGGGAGCGAAGAGGTGCGTGTGGCTCTCTCATATTTATGCACCTAAATGTTTTACGACTGAAGGCAGGGGAATATAATTGCATTAACTATCAAGTGTGAGACAGTCAAAGGCTTTTCCCTTTCCTACCCGAGGTTGCAGCGTGCGCAGATGCACTGACAGGTGCACGTTGTACATTCCTTCCACTGGCCCTGCAAATTGCACGTCCATAAAATTTTCAGACGTCCAGATTTATAAAAGTACCTGAACAGCGATGTAAAGATGCACTGAAAATGCTTTTATTTAGCATGAATAGGCAATGGCAGTCTCAGCACCTTTGTCTTGTCACTGTAGATTAAGACAAACGTTAAAGCAGAGTTCCCAGACTGCCCCAGAGTTCTACGCAGGAACGTTGTGCTTTTGTTTGGTTACCAGGTCACATCTCCAAAAAAAAATTAATGAATTAAATGTGAAACCCGAATCTGCTTTGCACAACTAAGTGCCCGGGATCAGACAGGGTTTGTCGTCATCATCAGCATCATCTTCCTCATCATCATCATACAACTGCACATCCAACACAAAGCACAGGATCAGCATTGGAATTGGTGCAGTGAACATGTGACAAATAGTGAATTCAGGATAACCAGGTTGTACCAGTGAAATATCCGGTTTTATCATATGACTAATGTTTAAAATTAATGTCTCTGTGGGTTGTGTGTATGTGGCCACAAAGTGTCTCTGAAGCCACTTATTAACTTAATTCAAAAGTATATTCTTCTGACCTCAAAATTGTGCTCATTCCATCCAGTTTCATGGTCACAGTGTCGCTCCACACCATTATCTAATGCATCCATAAAAAGAGGTTTTTTTTACCCCACCTCCCAGAGATCCTATTGATTTTTCACTAGAAAAGCCCTACATCACTTAGCTTATGAAACTGTGCTGATGCTTTGGTAACAGAAGCACTGCTTCTGCTCCCTGTCCGTCCACGAAAGCTCACCACATCAGCCCTCAGAGTCTGCAATTACATCTACTTTGCATTTGTAATATTTCACAATACAAGCCCAAGAGGAACAGTAAGCAGAACCTCCTCTTACTAACAGTATTAGCGCCATTTTATTTTCAGCTAAGGACTTTCTACAGGAACCTCAAGTAAATCACAGAAACCCGCACTTGCATTTTACAGCCGACCACAGTATGGTCATACTCCCCCCGCTAATTTTCTCAGTACTTTATCATGAAAGTTATCATATGATGGCCACGTTTTTTTCAGCACTGACAAGGAAAACATGGACACTTATTTAACAGAAATAACTCCTTCGTGTCATTTTTGGATTTTTGCACACAAACAACTTCTGTTTTTCTCACGACTAAGCGGACCCCCTAATAAGCTTAAATAGCTTAACTAAATAAAGTAGATGAAGAATGATCGGGGTAATGAGACCGAAATCAGAAACATTTATCAAAACTGAAGCGTAGCTTCGAGAATAACAATGACAGATGGGTAGATGTTCACTCAATCAGTGCTTAGGTGCCGATGTTCAGTTCTCTAATGATTCGTGGGGATCTGGACTTTAAATTCCACATGACCTGCCAAATCATAAGAAATCCCGCTGTGTTTCCTTTTATTGCGTCTGACGATGTTCTGCCTGGCATGAACAGCCAAAAACCTAATTTTCAGTTCAGGGAAATGGCTTACAAATCTTAATTATCCCCATCCATAGATTGTTGAGATGAAAACGAAGACGTTTAGATTAAGGAAATTACTGTTGCGCGTGGGTGTGAGGAGGACGGTCTTAAATCCGGCCCCCTCCGTCACATGTGCTACATACGTGTTGTGCGTCTCCAACATCTACATTCCACCATGGCCTTTCATAACACGAGCTGCACGATATACATGTGGAACCATGAAAAATTAGACCGCAAAACTCATGACTCGGGTGTCTTGGCTGTGAAGGCACGACTCACGTCAGGATGAAGGACGCTTCCTGATGAAACGTTACACCACGCCATCCTTTGTGTGGCCCCCCCACACACACCCCAATTTAATTTATGACACCAGGAATGAGGGAAAGATTCGTATATTTTCCTCTTATCTGGGGTCCATTGTAAAGAAATCTTAGAAGCAGCCCTCACAGTTGAAATATAACTGCTCCTGCCCCTCACCACAAGTAAAAGGCTCATAGACGCCTCTCATAGCGGAAAAGTTACTGATCAAAACCTGAACAGCAGAGAGACTAACGTCAAGGTGAGCATTTGTTTACCATTTCCTAGGGTATTCAGCACACATGCATGTATGTACGTACACACACACACACACACACACACACACACACACACGTGCGCGCACTCATGCTCCCTGCTTATTGTTATTGTTTTGTTACCCAGTGACACTGAGAATATTCGGGCGAAGGCGAAGATCCTCTGGTGCTTTGTATCAGTGGATCTCAGTGAATAGAACCTGTTATGAAATGTAGATAGACTGGATGAATGGTTGCTGAGAGCTATTTGTTATGATGGAGATGCGGAGCTCTCCCACTAAGGTGCACATGAAGGACTCCTACTACGCAGCTTCGCTGGTCATGAATACGAAATACAAACGCTGCCTTTAATGCTTTAATACCTGTCTTCCGTCCGCTGTCTTCAAAGTGTCTGTGTCTGCCTGTGTGTGTGTGTGTGTGTGTGTGTGTGTGTGTGTGTGTGTATGCGTGTGCATGTGCGTGAGTGAGTATGCGTGTTGGGCCATCTGCGTGCAGGGAAGACCCAAGGCAGTTATTTGCAATGGACGACACGATGTCTGTATCTCAGCTATCTGTCCCAAGTTTGGTAACCACAGAAAAATCGCCTGTCTATAAGAAATATTTTCTGCATGAATATGAAGCCACAGGCATGAACTATTAAACATCACTGACTTCAGTGCTAGATTGGATTAAGCAAGTCATATTTTCTGGTTGTACACCAGTCGTATTGTCTAACATGAAAAACAGCACTAAGCGGTAACAATCGTTGTGACCCGAAAATTATTTTGAATACACAGAACTTCCTGTTTGTGGCAAGACCGCCGAGGTCGTTATCTGCACCCAGTGCAAAGACGCGTACTTCGGTTTCCCTGCGGTTCCACTGTTAGACAACCACGGCCGGTGCCGTCTGATGAGAACCGGCCAGCATTTATCCAGCACCCTAACAATCCATATCACACTTCAGTCACCTCAGTCTCCAGACTACACACCGAGGTACTTCGGCGTAACACTCAAACCGCTCTGCAGAGGACCATTGACATCACCCACATTTAGACAAAACCAAAAGGGAACATCTGCTGTAACTCCTGGAATCTCACCAAGCAATTACCGATGCTTTAAGTGCCATTTGATTTATAGCGACGACACAGTTCTGCCTTGGCACAATCAGCAGGCCACATTGCAGACTCTGATGACTAACAGAATATAATGTCTCTTCTAGTCTTTCGCTAATATGGAGCACATATGCTAGCAAACGTCTTCCAAAACAGTCGACAAAGTGACGGGGTTTAATAATTGTGAAGCGTTTTAAATGAGAAATTCAAATATTCGAGTTTAAGATCAAAGAGATGCTCAAAGTTTACAGTGGATTTTAAACTAATCCCATCCTCGTATCGGCACCATATGCCTAAATCATTAAACGCCTTAGAAATGACAGAAGAACAGCAATGAGTATTTTTTTTACACCACAAACATTTAATGCACATCCCTTCACAAACTCTCTAAGCACATTCCAAAGCAGAGATACAGATTTATCATGCTAATGTGCAGTAGGCTTGAGATCAAAATTGAAACTTGGATTAATTTATAAACTACCACAACAATAACAAGAACTACCATTACTATTGTTACTACATAGTATAAATAGTAACAGGACTATAGTGGTACAACACAGTATAACAACAACACAAAAAATATATAGTGGTACATATATTTTTTGTGTTATTATTATTAGTAGCAGTAGTTTTGTTTAGGCTTTGTCTGCTCTGTAAGCTCACAGCAGCTTAATGCTCTGAGAATACTGTGGAAACCTAATCCTGAGAGAACTTCCCATATTCACACCAAAGGCCACAGGGACATAACGTTCCACAGTACTGCTGCCCAAGCCCTTTGGGAGGAGGTCCTCAGGCAGTGTGTGCTCCTACCACAGAGGCTCGCCCTGTGGACTCATCTGTCGAACCCTGTTACAGCCTTCCAGGAGAGAAGGCAAAGATGAAGGCCCGCTCTTCACCATTTCACATTAAACAGTCGGCACTTCCTCCCGTCTCTGTCTCTTGTACGGAGCCTCACTGCAAAACGTTAATGGAAGCACCACCGGGCAATTTCACCAAAGCAGATGGACAAAAGCCAAGGGTCCAAAAGCATTGCCCTTTGTCTAATGAAGGACAGGCAGGGGTGGGATGGACCTGGGCAGGGTTGATTTATCAAGCTTTAAGGAAAGCAAATCATGCAGACTGGTGTACCCCCCCCCCAAAAAAAAAAAAAAGAAATCAAAGATTATCTGAACTGCTCCCAGTGTGCCATGCAGGGAGGAGAGAGCAAGCGGTGCTGGGAGCGATGGGGGGATGAGATGCAGTGAAAGAGTGGAGGGGAGGAAACCTAAGATAACAAATAGATATTTTAATCAAGACTATAGCTTTTATAATACCCTTTTGTTTTCTCACTATTACTGTTACTCTCTGTACCATAGTACATATCATAAATTCAATGTTTAATCCTTATAATTGCCCATTGTTGTACTTTATATTATGCTTTGCCATTATTTACATAATGCAATTCATTTCAATAAGGGCTGTTGATTTGAAATGGATTAAAACGAATAGACAGAGATAAGGAGATGGAGGGAATGATTAATGGTGTCCCTCCCCAATAAGCACAGATAAGCAGAGGCATTCAGTGGGTGCTGTACTGAGTACACTTAAGACGTAAATTACGTTTGCAGTGCAAACCGCTTAATTTTATTTGGATTATGACTGAAGTCAATCAGGAAGTTCTGTGCTAATTGAGGTATGCCAGCCTGAAATGTAAAGAAGGCATTCTGAATTTCATCTGTAGACAGGAGGCAATAACAGTGTTATTCAACAGGTTGGAGTTAGAAACAAGATGACATGTGTCAGTTATGCAGAGCAGGTCTCCGTTGTCCATGCTGTCTGAGGAGACAACACCCTCCCATGTTCTCAGGGCCAGAGAGAATCTATCCAATTATTAGGCACTAACAACGTCTGCTTTTATTCCTTGGGTCAAGGGAACATGACTCGGAGACTAACGTTTAGGATACTTCCGGTTCTTTTGGCCCAAAACAAAATCAATCATGCCCAGACCCAGGCTGTCATGCGAGAGCATTTCTCCAGTTACGTATCCAGTACTTCGAGCTGCAGAATTCAGCACACACAGAGTGTCACTGAGTCTAATATGCCACACTTGTAAGTGCATCACCGGAGAGTAACGCCTTTAAACCATACTTGATGCACAACGAGCAGAGATAATACGCCAACATTCTCTCGCTGTCTGTCACATCCTATCACTGAGTTAAACAGTGGAGTTTTGACAACAGTTTTCAAACTCTGTTGGGTAACTAATCAAACCGAACTGTGGAGTGTAAACATCCCTGCAACTATTCTGGTTTTACATCATCTGTTCATACCACCCCAGCTCTTCTGTTGCCATGTCTACACTTTATGGGGAAACGCAACCTTAGTCAGATCCCAGATCCAAGTTCCTCCACCAAATTCAGAGTCAAACATAATGTAGGTCAATTTACATAAGAAATCTATAACATCACAAACTCCTACAGGACCATCTAATTCTACTCTTTCACATTACTTGTATTTGATGACATTTCTTGTCTCCATGGAATGTGCCAACAATTAAAGAACTGAAAATATATAAAAAGTCAGTGAACACAACCAGTCTGTCCACCAACTGGTGGTTAATTGAAAAACAAGCGTTACAGGTAGTGGTATGATTGCTAAGGGAGATCACTTAGTAAAAACCTCTCACAATATGCCACAAGTGGTCAATATCAGCCTAGAAAATGCAATCAAAGCTTTGGAACTCAAGTAGATTACTGGATTTATTTTATAAGGGGAGGTGTAGCAGATAGCCAGGTTTCTAAGAACCCCAGAAGGTTGATGGTTCAAATCCCAATGGATGAGCTTGCAATTGTGTTGGACTAGGATATTTTGCCTATATCATTTTTTAATTAAAATAACCAACCATGTAAATGGGCTGTCTTGGATTCTTCTGGGTATGATGCAAAAATAAATCATAAGTTGATAATACACCATTGGTTCTTAACACTTGCAGACAACAACGTGATAAAAAAAAAAAAAAAAAGTGCACTTTCACAGTTTCCAGAGAATATCTACAACTCCATGGTGCATTGGACTCTGAATTTAGACAGCATGATCACCAACTGGGCTTCAGAAATAACACAGCATGTATAATAAAAGAAAAATAGTGGCCTACATCTACTTCTCTCATTCATGCACCTTAGACTAATGAGGTTGCATGGCTTCATTTCTCCAAAGGGGAGAGGGAGTCACATAGGAAGCCGTGTTCCTTGTGCGTCGCTGATTGGCCATGTTTGGGCTCGTTGACACCCTGTGGCCCATGCAGGCTCCTCATCAATTGACAGCATCCACCCATCTGGACATCGTGCTCCTGAGATAATGACTCTGCATTCTTGTCTGAAATACCAAGTCAAGAACACTGCAAGTCTTTGCAAAACACACACAAACACACCCAAAAGCACACAAATGCACACGAGAGCACACGAATGCATGCGCTCACACAATTGCACACAATCACTGGATGGAACTTTCTATAGGATACGAATATGACTCAGATTCCTTGGGTCTATTTGCTTTTAGTCCTAGTCTCTGAAAATACAGATCAGACTGGGTTTAAAACAGGGGCTTTACTAATGTGTTTAACTCAGTGCTGTTAAAGGAGAAGCAAAACACTGACCAGCCAGGCTAGACTTTTGATGCAAGAACAGAGTTTGCTGCAAATATCCAGAAGTTGCAAAAATTCTAGAGCCTGTGCATGGGTTGATGTAAGCAGAATTTGTTCATAGATGTGGTCCCATCCCAAGTGAACCCATAACCACAACATTTTTCCTCACATGTTCGATCAGACCCCCCTCCTCCATTCCGGCTTTATAAACAATGGCCATTGTGATGTTTCTGTGTTGAGCTCTGTATGTCCTACCTCCCCTCCTGTTAAAATGGGATTCTCTGCTGCCCCCAGTTCTCCATGTCTCTCTCTGCACAGTATCAAAGTGCCCACCAAATAGGAAGAAAATCAGGACGTGTGCAATTCAATAAAATCATTCAGGCACACTTTCTTCCTGTTATTTATAAAGCAGATGACTCAGGTTGCAAGGTGAGAGAGTACAGTGTGTGTGAACTGTTTTCTTCGAGTAAAACTAAACCTTCGTAAGGTGACACAGTATGTCCGTATCACTAACCTTTCAGTAGTATTTTTGAACAGGGGACATGAAGGATTTAGTTTATTAAGTTGATGTCAACTTTCCCATTTACTCAGTAAGTGACTGAGGTAAAAGGATGCAAACCAGCAGGGGGCGCTGTGAAAAAAAAAAAACTATACGCCTTTGAACTGTGCTTGTACATTTCATGCTCTCAAACTGCAGAAGCACTTTTGTTTTCAAACTCATTCTGGATAAAGGTTTGTCACAACTACACAGATAAACAAGGAACAAGATTTTGGCGCAGACTGAAGCTAAGAAAAAGCGCAAAAATGCAAATGCATTCCAAACGTTAACACTTGTAAAGGCACACAAAGTATGCTGGCAAAAGGAAGGTAACTCATACCACATGCACATATGTGCATGCACACACTCTCATCCATACACACAATGACCTTCCCAGTGATAAATGAGCTCATATGGAATCTGTGGGGGGGGAAGAAAAAAAAAAAAAAATTGACATAGCCAAAATAGGAACTTCCCCACGCGTCACATCGCTTAAAGAAATTTTGCAAGCAGTGGAACACTTGAAAACCAGATGTGCCTCTGATGTGAATAGAGGGGAACACTTCAGATGTGTTAAATAATAAATAACGGATGAACCCCCCCTGCCCTGGAGGGCGCACCATATCAGGAAGCAGGACGTGATCACTCAGGGTTGCTGTCACAGATGGATACCTCGACCCACAGGCTGCCAGGACAACCGTCAGGCTGGGCCTTCCTCAGAGCTGTGAAACACAGTCTCCTTTATCTAACCCAGTCAGTGGCATAAGTGAAAATGGAGCATTATGGGAAAAGGAGGGGTCAGACCTTAACCTCAGCTGTCAGGTGTAATAGGAATCCAAACAGCTGCACGTGACCAACAACAGCAGCTTTAAGCTCTGGGCCTACAGACCAGGTCAAGCCTTTACAGTTTTCCTCATAACGCAAGAACGTTTTTCATTCTTCTGGCTCACACACCTATCCCTCAAATTGTCCGTGCCCAGACACATTAGCATCTTGTTTCCTTATGCCCAGAGTTGAGGGTCACTGGGAAGGGAGGCCCACGTTTGGATTCAGCTACTAGAAAGGGGGGAAAGAAAAGTGCTTTAAAAGTCATCGTGTTTTTAATGTGCAAACCGCAGCTGTCTGGGAACAAACTACAACAGCCCTGAGGGAGCGTCGCTGGAGCTACGAAATGTTACTTATCATAATGTGGCAACATGACGGAATAGCGGGTGGCTACATTAGATCTCACCGACATTCTATTAGAGAAGTAATGGAGTATTGCGTCTCCATGGAAACAGACAAAACATACACGCTTTAATTAGCCACCGTACTGACAAGGAGAAATGAAACTGATAATCGCAAATGCTGTTTAGAAACAACTGAGGCTAATCCTGTCATCTCTGTTTTTCCCAGGGCTTCTCGGGTTGATTGATGCCACCCCCCCAACCCTCCCACCTACCAGGTGACCAGCAGGACTGGGGCACTCAACTGAAATCTCATTCCAGGTGTCTATGGTTTCCGCCTCATTTGCGATGAACAAAATTGGTTATTAAAGTAACATTTAAAGAACGATTTCTCTTGCTTGAGCAAATCCGATCAAGTTCTTTGTGTGCTTAATTTAGACATTTTGTTTTGTTGCAACCTCTCCTCCGGAGGTTGGGTGGAGTAAATTATGGCCCTTCGGTAAAGCCGAGGTGTAAATCGTGGGTAGTTTATTTGGTTAACGATCGATTGGCTCTTGCAGATAAGCTTTTTTTTTTTTTATTAGTGAGCTGTTAGCCGGGGGGGGTGGGGGGTCACGCCGTAGAGAACGGCTGCAAAAAAGCATCGTAAAGCAGCGTAATTATCGGACGCCGAAGTCAGAATGTTCCAGCACGTTCTTTCAGAATGTCTAAAGCACCTTTCACATGTTCTCAGAGCCAACCTCATAATCACCATTATTAACATGCCACTACTGGCGCTGGGGTTCAATCGCCATGGCAACTAAATCACCTAAGCTTCTGGATGCAGGCAGTAGCACAGACCTCAGGCCTGTTCTGCTCAAGCAGAGGTGCTCACTGGCGTCAGAGCCACTCGCGTGCTTAAGTGCCTTTCTTCCAAACACATTTTGAATCCTGAAGCAGTTCAAGTGAAACACTTTCTCTAAACATCACAACAGCTTCGCCCCTCTGGGATGTCAACCTATAGCTTTTGGCTCATTTGGCAAACTTTCTCTAGCATAAGCCCACCTACTCAGCTGTAAGTTTTTACGCTCTGTGTTTTTATATTATAGTCAAAAGGATTGCGGACACAACTATGAGAGACTTTGTATCTCATACATTTAATAAAGAATGACGTTCAAATAGATTTTTACGTACAAAGCCAACACTACTAAGTTTGGTGCAGTGCATTGTGTGGTGCCTATTTGTTATAGTGCCTATTTGCCACCTCTGATACACCAACCAGCTGCGAGACACTGAACTGCACACCAGTATGACGTGGCATTGCTCCCAAGATGGACTGAATTCCACTACTTCACATTTCCCCACAGGCACCTCCCAGCTAGTCACCCACTCCCTTAAAGTCATCACAAATTTGCTCAATACAGATATTTATAACAAAAAACTGTTCTGTTTATATGAATATAAGACAATGGGTGGGCGTGTCAATAAATGAAGACACATCCTTAAAATCTTGTGGTATTTTTGGTGCCCAGTTATATTTTTCCCCTTTGGTTCATATAAAAGGGTGGGAGCGGAAGTGGGGAGGATAACGGGTTAGATTAGATACTGGAGAATTAGACACAGGAACACTGTGGCTCTCAGTGGTGCGAACGGCTTTGAAATAACCATTTCAAAGACGTTCCCTTGGGTACCCTGAGCTTCAAAGCAACATAAACCCATGCATAAGACAAATGACCACTAGGGGGCCTCCTGTTCACCTGATCTTAAGTGCAAACTGCACAGCACGCCTCAAAACGAAAGAAAGATTTACCTTTGTTGGTCCTGCGGGTTAGAGATGTTTGGAGAGACGGTACAATTCTGCACTTTTGACATAGAATAAGGTACAAGTGACCACCAGGCAATAAACACAGTTTTCCCTATGGCCCCGAAGGACCTGCAGGCTATAATGGGATCTCTCAGTCTCTCAGTTCCACACATGGAGCGTCACGTGGAGGGGAGGAGAAGCAGAATGTGGAGCTGAAAAGCTAGGGGCCGCACAGGAAGTGCAAGAGAGATCTCAGTGCAAGACAGAAGTCAGCACAGCTTCACTTTTAATCAGATCTTTTAAAAAGATCCAGTAGAAGTGAGCTGAGTGCTTATTCCCCACAAATGTATTTTGTTTTATGTGCTGGCCCATCGTGCAGTTTAAATGTTATATCAGCCATTTTCAACACTGCAAGTGTTCGTCTATGAAATTAAATATTAGAATCAGCCACAAGGAACCAGCCTCTGCAGAGTCATGACAGCCTGATTTACGCAAGGAAAAAGGTAGGAGAAAGTGTAGAGAAGATGAACAGGAGTTTACTGGGAAGATGCTGCATCTCTGCCATTCTGAATGCTGACATTTATGTAGAGGGAGCTGGAACGCTTGATCAATACAAGTCAATATAACAAAAACCTCTTTAAAATGGCTCCGAGAAGAGCTCATGTATCTCTGTGACTCCATAAAGCATGCATATACAGGTTAAAATAAATATAGACTTGTTTGGATATGACTTTAAACATGGATTGAACATTTACATAATGTACAGTATAGATTATGCAAATGTTTCATTCATCTTTAAAGTAACCAATTTTGCGGTCATCTGGGTTTCCCTGTCCTATTATCCGCTCTCATTGTAGGTGCACTGGACCGCCACACCATGACTCTGAAACCCCACAGCCAATCAAAACAAAGTCATATTGACGTAAGAATAAACAGAACAGACTGAGCCTCTGCTAACTCCGATACCCCGTAATTAGTGACGCTGTCCTTGCCAAAACTGTTGCGTTTTGTTTTTTCCTCAATACAGTTCCGCCAAATCGTGCCCCGCAAGTATGACTGTGCCACAACCGTGCCTCACAAAGCATGATGTTCGTTCCAAAGCTCCAAATATCAATTTCCACTGGACAAGATTATTTCCGTCTGTAGTTATTGACATACACATACATCGTCCAAATACTGGCTAATCAGAATCAATGATGCGTTTTAGGTTGCCAGCTAGCCCCGCCCTTGGGTGTACAGAAGTCGATCTGGTAAATTGTTTTTCATTACTGCATATTTCTTTAGACGCTGAGCTACGTATGTGTATTCAAAAGGCTGGGAGAAGGTGGGACAGAAAAAAATGCCCTTCTGCACTTTCCAATCATAGGCCTTCAAGAGCAGATTCAACTTGATCCACTTCTCCAAAACATCAAAAGTGCTGCTATTTAGTCCTTCACAATAGCTAAATATGAACCAAAGCAGCACTCAAACTCAGAGTAATGAATACAGATGGTATGATCTTTTCATTTGTAAATATGCTGATTTAAACATGAAACAAACAACATGAGTAAGTTAAACAAACACAAGGTTAAGAAAGGGCAAGTTGATTTGCCAGCTCCGAGCAATTATGTTGAACATGATGCTAACTCGACTTCTGATGTCCTTTGGGGTATGCAAATACACCGTCCTGAAATCTACATAACAAGCCTAGGCACAGTGCATTTACACTTTCAAGTGATTGTTAAATATTAATTTTTAATATTTTAACAGCAAATAAGTGGGATACCAACAAACAGCTAGATCACCAGAGAAATAACGACACAGAGATGGAAAAGGTGACTGAGTACAAATGGGAGGAGTGAGAAAAGTTTGGTTTTCATGTAGCCTGATGAGAGGCCATAGGTTTTGTTGTAGCTTTTTCACTAGTATACCAGTAGGAGTCACTATTTAGAGCACAGTCATAAAATGGGAAGCAGACCCATCTACCACAGACATCATTTCAATCCAAGGCAATACTGTATAATCAAGACTACCCATCTACTTAAACAATTAATAAAATTTTTAATTTAAATAAGTTGAGATAAAAAAAACTCAATAACAATAACCCATATTACTACATATATTCACAGCCTTTTAAATAAAGTATGCAATGACATCATTCACCAAAACTGTCCAATGTTATTCTCAGGAGAGCTCTTCACTGGAAGGTAGCTTAAACAAATTAATAAAAAAATAAATAGTTACATAATTGTTAAGGTTCCTCTTGGGTCCTTTTACAATAGAGAAACAATATAACTGCAATTTGCTACATTACTCTCGAGTGAGCTTTTCTAAGTGGTTGACAATACAGGGCCATAATTTTTCATACTATTAAGACTTGTCAAATTAAAGGCAATGTAAGGGAGACATTTCTGGCCTTTAGCATCATTACTTGTCCAAACAGCATCAGAAGGAGTGGCGTGCCATTGGCCTGTTTGTGCCGAATGCAAAATGGTCACTGATTGGTGGAGGAGGGAGAGGTGGGCGGCACCGTACAGGGCACTAGAGCAGGTTCTTCTGTCAGAAAACCAACAAATTAAATAAAAAGTAGCAACGAAAACTTGCACATACATATTTCACCTGGCTCTGTGCACATCACCACAGTTTGCAAGCTGATAATGAAATATCATCAGATGACGGCTCCTAATAGCAAAAAGCATTAAAATCAGGTATTGAAATGTGCAAGTAATGATTCAATGCAGTCACCTTATTCAAAGGCTGAGCACTAAGAATCCACACAGAGTCCAGGGCGGGGATATCGGGGGGAGATACTGTGACTAATGTAATTAAAGATGACTCACACAGGTCTGGGCAAGATCAGCAGTCTGACCCAGGGCAGGTAGCATTGGGACTGAAGGGTCAGCTAACCCTCTGGTTTATCCTTTTCTCTTTAAGCCATTACCTTTCCTTGTGTCCAGGCAATGAGATAGCTCAAATTGGTCGTACAGAGATGCTAATTAACTGCATCGTGTAGACGGAGTCTCAAGGTGAACGAACGGATGGATATAAAGTACACAAGGTGTCCCACTTTTGGGACTGAGGGCCTGACCTCCGACCCCTGCGATTAGCTTCAGTTCTGTGTCTTTGGGGCTTCCACAGAACAGAAGGGGATGCAGCACAAGCTGACAGATGGGGTTCTGCGTGTCTTAGTGCCTTGCCGCAGTAATGGGAAGGTGCTCTTCAAGATGAATTAACAAATGAATGCAAATAAAAAGTATACAGCACATTTACAAAGATGGCTTCCAAAAAAAAAAAAAAAAAAAAAAAAAAAAAAAAAAAAAAAAAAAGACAGACAGACAGAGAGAGAGAGAGAGAGAGAGAGAGAGAGAGAGAGAGAGAGAAGGGATCAATGTCACGGCTCAGCTGAGAGCAAACGGGTCAATGTTGTTTGCATTATTTATTTGCTGAGAAGAAATCTTCATAGTGACATTTTGCATATTATTGATTCAAATCCAGTTAAGTCCTGGTAGGATTTCATATGATGAGTCCCGCATTACAGCCGGGCAGACAACGAGGGCTCTACTCTATCCAGGTTTTCCATGACTAGGCCTAGTTATATTCTGGGACTTCAACGCACTACTGATGGTTGAATGGAATCAGCCCTTTAATTCAAACTGTTCATACTCAGACAGGCAAGCTAATGGCCTTTGCTTGTGTAGAGTCCATGTCTGAAAAGTGTCACAACTACCCTTTGGATATGCGTGACCTTGATCAGATGGGAGGCATACCCGCAGTTAAAGTCCTCCCAGATCCCATCAGGCCATGCTTCCAGCACTCAGGGAGAACAGGAGTACAGAGTAACGTTCCTTTTCCTCCTCTCGTCAGCCATTAGTTTGACTGCATACATCCCAGCTGCCCTGGTCTTCATCACACTCTTTAAGAGTTCTATAATAAACCTGCCAGTTAATGCAGTTCTGTTCCTCTCTCTGCTCTTTCCTTTGACATCTATGCCTGCCCCTCCTTCTACTATTGCTAAAGTAAAGGCTTCATCCTGAAGAAGGTTTTGCTAAACGAGTTTACATCTGCAAAAAGCACTTAGAGCACTTTTTGACTGAATGGAAAGAATCTGTCTTCTTGGGAGACGATAGACAAACGTGTTACTTTTAGGTAAGCATTTGGAGCTTTGACAAAAAACAAAAAAACCAAAAAAACACTGGTACATTTTCATGAGGTGGAGACCAGGGGTTATGCTTTGTTCAGTGCTCGAGACAGGATCTCTCTAATTACGATGTGAAGCTAATCTTTGACCTGGGACATCAGAAGTCCTAACAACACTTAGGGTAAAATGTTAGGTTGCTGACAATGCTGAAGCAGGCACACTTACCCTCTTAGCTGCATTTTTGAAAATACGTTCCACACCCACCTTATTTTCTGCACTAACAACTCTCTGGCGTTGTTCTGCCTCCCAGAATTCCTCTGAAAGCCCACAAAATGAGATCGCCAGTTAACTGATAACAAAGCATCAGTACCGTTAAAATTAATTATTTCGAGGTAAAGGTATGTTCTTGAACAAATTCATTATATTTTATTGTGCCATTTCTGTGAATTTCTCTGGCTAAATAACAGAAACAAACAGTTAAGATAAGACCTTCTAAGGGCTCATACATATGCTTAGCAACATGTAAAGCGCTATATTAATCACGCCCTTTTAAAGCAACGTGCTAATATGTGACTGAAGCCTTTCCACCTCAGCAGTTACTCCCCTCAGGGTTGATGGCTTTTGTCCTGTGGTTCAGACTTCAGCTACACTGAAGAGCCCAAAGCGCTTAATGTTGTAACATTTCAAGCGGCCAGTTTCACTGACCTGATGCGGTTTGAAGCAGACAGGATCGCTCTGAGGATGACATGGATTTACATATATCTGGAGTGGCCTTTACTACACACATTTCCATATTTATCAACACCCCCCCACTCTGCATTTCTCAGTGTGCCCCCCATAATTCTCAAAAATGAATTCAGCACTTTTTACATATCCGTAAGAAGATGAAATGGTAGTGGGGGGGTCAGAACAAGCATATTTCTTAAAGATTAATGACTTTTTTTTTTTTTTTTTTTTTTTTTTTTTTTTTTTTTTTTTTTACTAAAACAAAATTACGTTGCAAAGAAAATTAACTGTCAACCGCAAAGCCAACTGCGGTGTGATTTGTTGGGACTGGTCCACAGATGCACACTCCTGACCCTGGAAGTTTACGTGCAACGTTAGACATGAGTGACACTTGCATATATGACCAAGGATGGATACAGGTAGAACACATCTAATACTGTCAGCATTCAGTGATTAAAAGACCTGGCTGAGAGCAAAACGCAAGGCGAAACGCATATAAACACACCTTGACCATGTGGAATAATTGTTGGTTACTGGTGGCTTTGATTGACAGCCAAGTGTCACATTAAATGCACAACCCTCAGCAGAGAAGTGAAAGTGCAGTGATTGTTTTCATTTAGCACACTAATTAGGACTGCACTTCAAACTGCAAGATTTTGTTAATCTTTACCATTAATCTTTCAGGTAAAAATGTTATCCTAAGGCAACTTGAAAAACTATGAAGGCAAATTAAAATACTATTTAAAAACATTGAAAGTTTACACACCTCCTTCAAAATGAACTATTTCTCCCACAGTCCCCTCACTACCGAGTTAGATTACACTGCTTGCCAGGTACTTGACACTGCAAAGATAAAATGTAGCAGTTTAAAAATGTTACATATACAGAAATGTAATGGTACTAAATCAGGCACTGTGGACATTGGTTCATTAAAGCTAGTAAGGGTTTTTCCACTGTTAGACCATTGTTCAATGTAAACCATGAAATATAATTTTGAAAATGTCAAATATTGTTATTAAAAATAGTGAAATAAAAATTAACAATTTTGAATAAAATTAATTGTTGATTTTCAGATTTTTGCTTTTTTTGACCAATCAGGAAAGCAGTGTGGTCCATAAGGATGCAGCACAGTTCTTGTCCCTCACAGAGCTCTTTTTTTTTTTTCCTTCCACACCTTCAGTTACACACAACAAGGCTAATTTACAGCCACGAGCCCTGGGACACAGAGGAAAGCAGCATGTCACAGGGAGAACATGAAAACCAGGAAGGAGCTGGACTCACAGTTCCATACATACGCACAGGAGTGCTGTTTTCTTACACGCCTCCCTCCTAGTCACAGTTATATCGTGACAAGTTAAAATTCTAATTGTTTCTGCAGCAGTACATGATCCTTCACAGGATGGCATGCAAATTAAATGGAAATCTATTGCGCATGTTTTGTTATTTTTCTCCTTGTCTCATTTGTATAAATTTTTTCATACGTGCTGTTGGGCTAATTATGCAAAGCAAATTTATGTATAAATACACAATGAAGATCAAATTTATACAACTCAGTAAAAAAAAAAAAAAAAAAAAAAAGGGGGGGGGGGGAGTTTTGTAACAGAGA
>JABJVR010000031.1:7873075-7929215 GCA_025773905.1 Chitala chitala
GGGCCCGGGGGGGGGGGCGGGGGGGCCAATCGATGGTTCTCATAAACATGGGAAACAGACTGCTCAGACAGACTGCGTCTTAGCAGCTGGGCAGAAGGAGAAGATTAAGGAGCAGAATCGGGGAGAGAAGTTCAGAAGGGAGGCTTGGAGGCCTGGAAGGAATTTACAGCTGATAATAACCCTCTGTTCTAAGCCATCCGTGCCACAGATCTGAGCAAAAGCTGGGCAAATCATGGAAATCTTACCTTGGTCTAATAAGAATCACTGAAATCCGCCTGCTTGGGTCACTGAACACAGGTGCAACCAGACTAACTTGTTTTTTTTTATTATTATTATTATTATTATTCAACACTGCAAAAAAAGACTTTCTCAAAACTAAGGAAAATTTGCAGAACACTACTTCATTCACAGGAGAAATTTTATAATGTTTGATGCTCTCTCCCCAGGAACTCTAAGCTCCTGAGTGATGCTGTCGCACGTCCCATCAGGTCGAAACCCTCTAAGTCCAAGTGATTAGAATGAGATACGGCAAACTCCTGGAGCATAGTGTGGGGCTTTCTTGGCAGTCCACATGGAAGGTAAATATTTCTCCTTCAAAAGGCTAGATAAATAAAACACAGCATGTTTCACTGGTTTTAGGCCACTCTCCATTTACTTTTCATTCCATCCAAAGCAACATACAGATTTTTTTTTTTTTTTTTGAATTAGGATTTCCATTTATACAGCTGGATATTCTACTGAACCAATTCAGGTTAAGCACCATGCTTAAGGATACAACATCTGAAAACCTCCAGAAAACATGACCTTTCAGTCTTTTGGCCCCAAGCGCAGGATTTTTTGTGACTTTCTTGCTGCTGGAGGTCCTGGTCTGTTCCTCTACATCCGCCTCTTTGTGTAACTGCTTAAGCACATTTATTTGTGCATTGGAAAACATTTACTAACTTATTAACTTACTAACTACTCTTCCTGCCAGTGACTTTTTTTAAATTGAAATGCACCATAGAGTATGGGGGAGTCTTTTTCAACATATGAGCATAGTCCATGAAGGAATAAAGGAGCTTTTGTTTGCAGCAGCAGAGCAGGTATGAATGTAAAAAATAGCTTGTTTGTTCATGTCAAAGGAAGTGTGTGTGTGTGTGTGTGTGTGTGTGTGTGTGTGTGTGAGTGTACATAGTCTGATAGACTGCTAAATTCATGACTCATTTTACTTAATACAGGCCCATTCAAGTGCTTTTGTGTGCCAGTAATGATTGCATTTTCACCACTCATGGTCTGATTATAATGTTCTATTCTCCTTCCCTCTGAGATGGTACAACAGTTCTGATGACAGCTGATGTTGGAGAACTACGTCACTTTATCCATCGAAGCCTCCCGCTGACTCTAGGGTATAACACTGCACCCCACAGCTCGGTGTTCCTTCTTTGCCTGGTGTTTGACCTACATCATTGATGCTCCAGGGGACTCTTAATACCTGGCTGTTTACAGAGTGTACTGAAGCACCAGGACCTCTCCAGCTGCAGGTAACTGGTCTTACCAGGAAGGGTCCAAGCAACAACCAACTTGAGTGCCAAGACTAGCAATATTTCTTCACACCCTGGTGGCGGTTATGGAAGTGTTAATTCTAGAGCAAAAACATGAAACGGATGGACAAGGATAAGTGCAGCTAGTGCTTGTTACGAATGGCAAGGCAAGGCAAAGTCCAATTGCATAAAGGAGGTTCATGACAAGGCAAAAACAAAGGAACACAATGCCTGAAACAGGCTCTAATGCTAACACAGAACATGTACATCCAGCAATAACCAGCAGAGATCTGACACAAGAGGCAAGCTTATAAAGACACCAAAGGGAAATGAGGAACAGCTGACAACACTGATTGCATAAACTCTATGGACACAAGGGAAAAGCAAGAAGGAAATGGCTACATCTAGTGGACACAAGGGACATAACAGCCATAGGCATGACAATGTTCAAACTGCTTTGCCTGTCCATAGTGCATCTTCAAAAAGGAGTCACATCCCCTAAACCTCCCCTCCTTGATGACACCACCTTTTTATTTGCTTTTCAATTCACATGGTATGCACTAACTCCCTATGAGATAACATAAATGCTTATACATTTTCTCTCAGGGTCAGAAACAATAACACAAAACAGCTTACTACCACACAGTGAGAAGTGTAGCCTTTGCATCAAAATATTAAAACAAAATTCAATATTATTAAAGAAAACCTTCCAGGGAAAGTAGTTAAATAAATAAATAATACAGTGACACGCTGAAAGACAAATCGTATCAGGCTGATGTTGGGTAACTCAAGCCGTCACTGCTGAAAAGATAAGGCTTCTAAAGACATGCCCCACATTCTGCTATGTTAACAAGGTCAAAGGTCATACAATACTTGCTTTGACCTCCATCACCCTACACACCACACTCCCTGACTGGCTGTCAGTTGGATCTAAACTGTCCAGTGGCTTGTCTCCACAAATTACCGGGGAAGGGACTATTCAGGAAAAAACAGGAACTTTTAGCATTCTCCTCACGGGAACAAGAAAAGGACCTGTGTGGGAGTTGACTTGTAACCCCAGCTGGTTCATTAAAGCACCCAGCAACACGTTTTTTCTGCCCATAAAAAGAACAACAGAAGGTTGAAAATGTCGGTATGCAAATTGGCTAGCACCTTTGGGGCCTTTCAACATACTTCTATTATTTGGGTGTTTCATCATTGTGACTGTGAGGTAGTCAGGCCTTTACAAACACAAACCTGTTGGCATTTAATTGCAGAGGCTGGCAATCTGAAGGACAGTTGCTTCAGTTGTAACTTAGCGTTGCTATAAATGAGAGAGACTTTAAAGCCATGAGGACGTAGCACAGCCCAGCATCAGTGCGCACACTGGAGTCAAAAGACACCTTTAGGTAGGATGTTGGACAAATATCACCTAGGAGTTTTAACCCAGCACACTGGACATACGTCATATACCAGCAGGCAGGCTATAATCACAGTGTTATGCAATACACTCTTTCACACTATCTTTTAATTTGTCATTACGGTCAATTACAATATTGTCCTCTAAACTCAACACTCAACAAAATTGCCAATCAGCGGCTGGCACACTGCGTTAGATTGTTTTTCAGAATAAATAAAAAAATAAATAAATAAAATAAAGCAGTTTGAAAGGAGATGCCTGGGGTGGCATTTCCATATTCCCTGCCATATGTGTGGTGGTAAAATCAAGAGGAAATGTATCCGACTGTACTATACGATACCCCAGGGGTGAAAAGCCACCAAATTGCCTAAGTGAAGTGAGAGCAGACAACTCCTTTAAAATTACTGGTAAGTGTAATTAGTTTTGAGGTCACTGAGTATTGTGGGACACCCTTTAAATCAGCCATTGTCTCCATTGTGAAGAGTCCATCTGATTGAGTCAGTGATTTCAAACCCCCGAGGGTTCGAGTAGAGCAGCGCGAGGCGCACAGCGGAGGACGTTATTGCGAAACATAATGACGCACCTCTGCCAGTGGAGGTACAGTAATATCACCCACAAGAGACCTGCTCTCTTTGTCTGGTGAGTGCATAAACAACCTTCGCATGGCGGGCTGCACACCTCTCCTGCCACCACTGTGACTCGGGTGAAAATGAGATCCTAGCCGCCCACGGCTCGGACATACTTTCTGTCAAGCCGCGGTCCATCCCTGGAGACAAAGGAGGTAGTGGCTCCCGTCAGAGCGACATGTTGGGACTTGCCCGGTGCTGCTCTGTCTCCTGGACCCCAGCTTTCCATGGATTTCCAGAGACAACCCCCCTGCCCCTACCCCTACACGGTGTAAGGAGAATGGCATGCTGGCGCTGTGCGTTGATCCTGTACGATGCCAATTGTGCCATCTGTGACGGGCACTTTCAACTTTAATGTCACGTAATAATAGTGTCTCACACCCAGCAGAGCAGAAGGCAGTGCGTGCTCTTCTAGGCCTGTGCTCACACTAATTAGAAAGCCCTCAGCTTTGCTCTGAAGTCATCGGGATTGGCTCCGGCGCTTACACCGCTCACGCTGGATGTGAAGACAACGACTTCGATCGAAGGCGCTCCACAGCGGATCAATGGACAACGGCTGTAACACAATTTCAAGGCCAAATTTAAATCTACTGTAGCTCAGAGTGGCTTTTATATTGTTCGACCCAGATGTCTAGACAGACGACAGTGTGTAAGACAATAAAAAAACAACTAAATACTGTCGTGAGCGCATCTTATATGCGATGAAACGAATAAAAGGGTTTTTGGTATGTTTTTTGCTTTGCTCTGAAATCAAATCAGATTTATTGAATATATCACAGTTTTACAAGTACACTGCAAAGTGTTTTACAGTAAATTATCCGGGAGGAATCGAAAACCAGAAAAAAAAGCCCATATAAGCAAGCAAGGGGAGACTTGAAATTGGTCCCTGGCTCATTGATAGGACACGGTTGAGCAGTGCTTTTGAAAAACTGTATCTATTATACCATAAATCACATATGTAATTGTAAAGACCATATAAAATATTTCTTTATCAAGCACAGAGGCACCTGGGGAATCAGCAGTTAAGGGCAGCTGACAGCTGGTGGCTTGATGAGACCCAATCCAGAAGATATAGACCTGTTTATCTATTCTCTAGATGAAATAAACTGGAAGAACTGGTTAAGTAGTTACTCAAATGAAAAACCAATGCACTGCTTTTGAGGAGAATAAGTAAATCACTTCAGGAAAAAAAAAAGTAAAAGATAAATCACCATTTCAAAGTCATTTGTAAAAACAAGCATATCTTGTACAAAAACGCACCGCTGGCAAACACAATATTGAAAGGGTATGAAGGTTTACATCATTTTGGATGCACATTTGAAGCACTATTAACCCCCCCCCCCCAATATAATCCACAAAAATCTCTATCTATAATGTAACACAGTGGATCTTCCTGTGTGAATAGAAGGTCAATAATCCTCAGCGATTTTGATGTTAACATCATGGTTTTAGAGCTGGAAAAAAATCTCATATTTGGAGCAAATATAAACCCAGAAGAATATTTATTCAAGTGCTTTTGTCATTTGTTTGACCAACTGCTACAAAGATTGAGGTTAATTATCCTCCAAGAGTAACTGTTAACACAACAGGCAGACTGAGTCGAAGCAGAGGATATAATAACCCAAACGCCCGTGATGTTTATGTTCATATCTGTCTTTTCATCTTGAGGGATATGGGTTTGTCCTGGGTGGATTATCACACCCTCAAGAGCAGAGGGCTTTTCAAACACCTTGATCTATGGCATGTTTTCTGTCAGGTGCATTACAGCGGATTGTTCTCTTCAGACTGTGGCAGGGGGGGTTGATTTTTCAGGAACTTTGTCTCTGTGCGTCGCTGACTCCGGGAGCCCTCGCCCCCCTGCTCTCCTCACCGCTGGATGCTGAGCCGGAGTGTTTCAGATTTATTGGCGTCTTACGGCACAGCGGCGTCGTGCTGCTGACGGTGCAGCGCAGGAGCCCGAGGGGAGCCATTCCTGCCCGCTTTCCCATTTTCCCCTGTAAACAAGCTGCTTCACAACGCTTACACCTTCTCCCTTTTCAGACACCATAAAGCAGGGCCTGGTTCCCTACCCCCCCCCCCACACACACACACACCCTTTTTTTTGTTGCGTTACATCTTTCCGAGCACGCCAGCGGTTGGCTGTTTTCCGTATGGTAGGGGCTACGGGTTTTGAGTCATGCCGGCCGGTGCGGGTGTTCGGTTTGTGAGCTGTGCATTATGCTCAGTATGATTAAAATAAGTGGGAGGACTGGCAGTACTCTTTGCAATTTCCTGCTGTCTTAACCTTTAATGACCATTTGAAAATGGTGACAGATGAGAACTATTCTGGTGGTTTCACTTCTTTTTTTTCCTGTGTACATTTTTTAAATGAGCATAATTTTTTTCACACATATAACTACATAAGGAAGCCAGACGACTTCCATAGAATAAACAGGACTGGCATTATGAAGATATATGAAGGACAAAATAATTCCTAATTAAACATTTAAAGTCAATGACGTAAATAATTACTGCTGTCACAGCTGGGCAGCTCTGCGTGCTTCTGCCAAATTGGGAGTGCATTTATCCACTGAAAGCAATGCGTCACCAGAGCCCTCCTTAACAGAGCTGGATCGCCTTGCAAGCTTGCTGCCTGTGTTCAGTCATGGGCTTCTGGCAAACTATATATGACACATTTATAACAAAAACAAAACATTTGGAGCCAAGCAGGGAATGTTTCGAGTCGGGTCCACATTGGATTCATGTCACAAGAGCTAGATTTCTCTAGCCATGTACTCCATCTGCTACACCTTTTTCAAAATTTTGGAAGGCTGTGTTACAGGAGTGATAAGGTCTGGTAGACCTCAATATGTAGCGTTTCAGCCAAGCATGCTAAACCAGGTCCTATGGGAGCCTTTTTGTCAGATTTTGCTTATAATAATATATGTGCTTTAGCTGCCTTGCTAACACTTCCTGTCAGTTAGCTGGTGTCATGGAATTGGTTGCCATGGAGTACGGTATTTCATCCCTGCGTCAACACAGTCTCCGCTACCTTCTTCTCAAGGGCCTCCTTCACTGCAGCCTGGCAGTGTTTTTGTAAATGATGGAGAACCAGTAATGAGAAACAAATATAAAAAACACACATAGACACCATTTGCAAGGGTGTAGAGCCTTTTCAGCAGGTAAGAGTGAGAGCTGATATTGGATTTTGAACAAGGCAGTTTGTGTCTTGTACACCTCATACAGGGAAGGAATTTCTTTCAACGCACCTTTTCATGCATATATTAGATTGGCAAAATTACAGATGTAGCAGCGATGGATAAGGATGCAGTTGAGGGGGGGAGTGACATTCACTTGTTGGGTGGATTACTTTGAGCTTCTACCCAGACAAGTTTACGGCTTATATGTACTGCACGTGTTGAAGATGTGACACATGGAATATCCAATATTTCAGAAATTGTCTTCAGACGCAAGGCGTTGTTGACTGCAGCTTGGGAATGACACGTGTGTGTGTGTGTGTGTGTGTGTGTGTGTGTGTGTCTCGACTGTGGCTGAAGATTGCAAAGCTAAGGAATCAGAGTAAAATCACACAAGCACAGGTGAAGCGTTCCTTCATCTTCTATTTAACTGCTAATCTTGTATTACTTCAGCATATACGGGCATCAAACCCACCTTCAGTCTATGTAAATTAGTTTTTCCTTGACTAACTCTGTTTCTTCCTAGTACTGTCTTTATGGTAAAACATTTTGTGACAGTTAAGTAAAGTATGTGTCTCTTCCTGTAATGATCTGCGGGTCTGCACTGTGTGTTGAGTTTTAATATTTTTATATTAATCACATCTGTCCCCTACTAACTGCTACTGATGTTGTAGAGACATCTTCGTGTGATGTAATTGACTAATTTTTCGGAAACCCAAACGACTGTTCCTCACTGTTCCCCGGTGACGATGTGATGGGTTTGATTGTCTCAGCAGCGTCTCTCTCGAGCCCATTCTGTTGGGCACGTGATGGAGACACACAACCGCATCTGGGTCTGCATCTGTCACTCTGTGTAATTGTTAGCACCTACATCTTGTTCCCTTGAAGCCTTACTGTCTGCTCTCTCTGGGAACTGTCAGTTTATTTTGTTATTTATATCCCAAAATAACACTTATGTTAAACTTACAATTAACATATTTTTAATGGTGTAATGTATTGAGGAGTCAGTTTGGAATGGAACTGTTATGTACTCAACATTTTTTTAGATTAAGTTAATCTAAATTAATGTAATGATTTCATTATACTGTATGTATTTTTTATTTGTAGACTTTTTGGGGGGACTAAATAGATATGGAAATATATTCACTTACAGACGCACACAGACGCACACAGACACACACATATTTGTAGGTCTTCGATTTCCTACATGGATGCCACCAACTACTGTAGGATGTTAATGATATTCAAGCCAAACTCTCTACACACTACAGGGTATATTTTGGCTACAGTGTCAGATTTGAGACCTCTATGTTACTCAGCATCCAATCGCTGATCTGAAATCCAGACAACATTAAGGTGACCAGAGGTCCTTCACCTGCAAAACCGTAGCATTTATGGTCTAGCGGCACAGTGCAAACTGACAGGACGGGCTCAGAAGGAGGGTGGTCTGAGGTCTGGAAAGTATACGGCACACAGCACTCTGCATCAGACTGCCCACAATAGGTCCTGGCAAACTGAGGCAGATGCTCTCAGACAAGGGGAGGGTGGGGGGGTTTAGCTTCAGTGGCAACATCCAGTGGTGGGTGGGAACCTCAGGCCTGGCAGCAATGGATTGAACTGCACAAAAAAAATGTGTAATAATGATAATAATTAAAAAGATTTTTTTTTTGTTTCCCGCCGCTTGATCTTTGCAGAGTTGGTTTTGTGTCTTTGCCAAAATGACAGGCTTTTAAAGAGAACTCAAATGGAAGAAAATTGCTTCCTGGATTCAAGCGGCTCAAAGTTCTACGGATTCATTTTTTGCATTCTTCTTTATTTCAGGGTAGAAATTAAGTGATCAGAGCACGAATCTGACAGCTGTGCAGCTGTGATAACAAGAAGTGTAAGGAAAAAACGCTAGCTTCCTGTCCTTGCATTCGTCAGCGCTGAGCTTTGTTTAGTTTGTTTCTGCCTTATTTTTCAGACACGCAAGCGTACTTTAAGTAATGGCATAGATACCCCCACGTCTTCAACTGTAGTAAAGCCATCTACATCTACTTTTAATTGCTTCGCTGACATTTTTATGCAGAGCAACTCATCATTTCTTATTTAATCCATTCCCACAAACCGTGTGCATTGTCATCGAGCCAACTGGATGTTTAACTAGAGCCATTTAGGTTAAGTACCTTGCTCAAGGGTACTCTAGCAGTGCCCTTTGGGGAACTGCAGCCAGCAGATCTTGTATTACACCGCCATGTTCTTAACCACAGCACTACCTGTTGTGTCGTCTGGAGTGACTCAGCACACATCTACACACTTTACCAGTCTATCAAGCTGTATACTCCCATCTAAGCAATGTGCATGCTAATTCAAGACAATGTCAGTTAGTTCCACTTGGGGACTTCCACGTCAGCCCGTCAGTTGGCAGTTAATGTCTGTTAGCTTTGTGTTTTTATGAAAACGTATATACAGCTACGGGATAACTCTGAAAATACCAGCAGCTGTTTTTCTTCAAATCACATAGTTTGCCTCTTCTTTTTTTGTTGATTCGTAGCATCAAGCCCACACTCCAAGGTTTACCACATCACATCTGACTGATTATTCTCTTCTTAATCCCTACATTTTATCACAAAGGATGAACCCTCGGTTAGAGCTTCCACTCACGGGGAAAACATTTGAATCACCATTTCCCTGCGAACCAGAGGTTTAGCACAATCCATTTTCTGACTCACCTTGTAGTTCTAATGGCTAGTCTGTTTTCTTATCAGCCACAGGGTTTCCTGCCTGTGGTTACTGTGTGATTTCTGACGGAGAAAGTTTATATGCTCACATTATTTAGATGTTTTTTTTAAGTCACATGCTTCAGTTGCTTAGCAGCGACCTGTATCCAAAGTGACCTGCGTGTTCCGTTTATTTGTTACCTTTTTGCCCAAGAACACAGGAGGGAACGTTCCGTAGCAGCCCGTGCTAAGCACCTCCTCCAGGGTACAAGAACAAGTCCAGCAAAGGGAATCTCTGTGAAAATCCTGGGCCTTCATCTTTGTGTTATCAGATGCCCATCAATCACACTGCATTTGGGAAAGCTCACGTGGCATCAACCACTGCAGCTGCTGCCTCTGAGAATTTGCAGGATTGAGGCCAGGGCTTTGGTCTTCCTGCTATCAGCCATTCCCTGTCGAATTCCAGTCTCCATGGAGCTCTTCCTGCAGCAGGCCCTCTCTCTGTTAACAGAGCTTTGGTCTTCCAGCCCTCAGCCATTCCCTGTCGAATTCCAGTCTCTACAGGGCTCTCCAGTAGCAGGCCGTCTCTCTGTGAACAGAGCTTTGCCGTAGGTTTTTGTTCACCTCTTCTCTCCGGTGCTTTCAGGGATTTTTAATCCTGTGTGGAGTCCCAGGCGGCCGAGAGCTCCAGAGCACTGGAGAGCGTCTTGTTCTTCTGAAGCACTGGGAGATTCCGACATGGGGTGTGGTGAGGAACTCGGGACAGGATGCCTTTCCAGCTGTGAAAGCTGAGGTGGCACTGTGCAGGGGAAAATCAAGCCCCTATTGAAATGCGTGTGCTGCCTACATAAACACACAAACATGCATACACCACAAAGACATGCTGTCACTGTCCTTGTTACGTAGCGCTTTTATGTTGCTGTACTGAATTCCTATGTTGTACTCCTGGTTCGTGCATAAGAATTTGATCAGGGGCCATTTGAAAATACTGGCTCATCAAACATGCAGGACAGCTGCTAAGGTAATGTCATTTACCCTCAATTAGAGCTTTATTGAATTGACTTGATTTCCATTGCTAAACAAAAAAAACATCACCTGGAGGAGGATGTGTATGCTGGCTGAATTCTGCAACACCCAGTCAACATAAATGACCACAATCCAGATTTGTTGGAAAAATTTTTATTATATAATATATTTACAGTTTTTGAAGACATAATTGGAGGGAGATTTTAATTAGATGAAGTGCAGATAAAATTAAATGGTTTTTGAAAGTTTAGATTTCTGTTATATCTTCTTGATGTTTGTCTTCATCAATTTTCTTAGCATGTCAAATAACTTTCCCGGCTTTTGATGAAAAAAAAAACATTTGATTAAAAAGGAATCTTAAGAGAGCAATTTATATAAGAAAAGCGGTAACACATGGCCCAGTAAATCTCTTTAAGTTTACTCTTCAAATAATGCTTAACTGCTTGAAGTGTAATCTTGAACATTTCCTACAAGAAGAATCATAGAACCATTGTTTAATGGAATTTACCACTACATCGAGATTGTTTATTATTGAAGTTTCTGTGAGTCATAAATTTATGCTTATGGCCTTGTTCTAAAATGAGGTCATTTCCTGTGTGGAATGGCAGGCACAGGTGCCACACCACCTCCCAGCACCCCTCAAGTTATTGTGTTCATAATGACAGAATACTGAACTGAAGGCCCGAGTGCAAACGCCATCCTTCCTTACCCTCTTTTCCTCCACAACCTCAGATTCCAAAGAAATGACACACTCATCTGATGAAAAGACCTGCTCCTCAGTGGAGAAGGGGATGGTGACAAGGGCAGAAACACTCTGGACTTCAGGGAGTCCACCCACCTGGGGCCACAAGAGGCAAATGTTTGTCACCCGATACAAAGAAGCCAGGCACCTACAAACTTGGGGATAGTGTCGTACTTGTGAGATATCTTGGGGACATCCATGGTATTGATGTGTCAGTAATTGTTTCTGTCAGCTTTTTGTTGCTCAGGTAATGCTTCTCTTTCCAAGCAGTTGATGGTGTTGATTCATTTACATGTGAAGGAATTCACATTCAGTGCTGTGCTCCAGGCCTCCACTCTGAACCAGGATCCTTCAAGTCATAAATCCGTGTCCTTACCCATGAGTGTGCCTGCCATCCATACTAATGTCTATAATGACATAGCAAGGGGGGGTTATGGAGTGAAGACCACATAATGCTTTGTGTGTGAAAAGAAAGGCTTCAAAATCAATTCTTAGCTTAACGGGGATTAAGAGCGCAGAGAGCACATCCTGACACGGGGTGACGGTAATGAAAGGAATTATTTCAGTTCTTCCGCCACTTTGACGGCTCCTTCCGAGCAAAGCAGCCGTAGTAGCGTGTTCCTCAGTAACGCCAGTCGGCAGTTAGTGCTGTCGGGTCAAGACCGAGCTCTTGCCGTTGATCGTTCCCATGTGCGGGGTGCTGTGGGTCACCTACACCTAAGATCAAGGCGTCGGTAAACACGGCGCTAATGTAATCTCATGGGGGAACAAAACCATGGGCGATTAAGTTACAAAGGACACAGATCTGAGATGTGCTACAATCCAAAGAACGCTTTTCTAATCGACATTCGAAATTCCGCTCTCATGGTAATTCCAATCGACAACCATTTCATGCAGTGTTTTCAAACCCCATGGCTGTAAAATGCTACTTTTTAATGCTTTAATTTAGTTTTATTAGCATTGCAGCTAGCCTCTGCGTCCTGTTGTGACTCACCCCTTTGGTGTGCTTTACCGTGACGGATGTGCACAACTGTCTGACATTTTTTTTTTTTTTTTGCATTTGAAACCAGTTACATAATGTGCAATATACGTTGTAAAAAATTTTTCACTATATTTCCGTAATACCACAGAAGTAACTTCAATACGGGTATTTTTAGATACACCATATGCAGTGATTTGATCTTTTATCAGTGTGGAAATCAGTTTTCTCATACAGTAATGAGTTAGTATAACTGGCTCTCCAGTGTGTGTTCCCACCAGTAACTGCAGTAGTAAGGCTCAATGAACTCCCCCCCACACACACACACACACACACACACACACACACACACACACACACACCCCATTCAACCATTCCCTCTCCATCCAGGCTGAGTGTAAATGGTGGGTAATGGATTGTGCCGGACCTCTGTAACAGGCCATTAAGCAAGTAGATGGAGATAATCTGATCCGATTTTACAATAAAGGACTGACTAGTGACTTTGAGGAGGTAGTGGAAGGGTAGAGGTCACAGTGCTGGAGAATATGTCATGAACGTGCCCCCCTCCCAAACTCCTACCAAACCTCCATAACTCCTCCCTCAACCCACACGGTCTTCTGCAAAAATGCAATAAAAATAAACAGTAACTGTCATGTTTTATAATTACGCTTGCTTGCTTTCTCACGATCTTTTGCTATATTACTATATCGCCGCCAACAGTCTGAAACGATTGCGCTCTGCGAACTGCTATAATTACGCATCGTCCCGCTCTGCTGTTACGGTGAAATACTGCACCTTCACACACCGGCGCTTACAGTCACAAGCGTGCATTAGTGAATTTACGGCACCGCACGTGTTGAGGCGTACAAAAGCGGCATGCGCATACATAACGACCGCAAGAGCAAGCTGGTGCAAGAGCCACGGTGAGCCGAGTCGTGACACGTGCACACGCACACGCACGAGTGCACAAACAGCCGTCGCGCTCAGCATTAAGGCTTCCCCAGATCCCTTCCACTACTCCGGCAGGACATTTATAATGGGAGTAATTTCATTCACAGTCTTGCCTTGAGGTTAAGTGCTTTCATGCAGAAGGCTTCCAATTTATCCTCAAAAAACTGTATATTTTGCGAAAGGGAGGAAAAAAAAACTGAAAAACACGCACAGAATACGTCAGTATTTATTTATACGAATTTTGCAGTTATTGGTGTAAAGATTGCTTGGGACCGTTTAATTAGCATGAAAGGGTTAATAAAATAAACCTCGGTGTCAGCGTTAAACTACTTCTGAAAACATTGACAGTGCAAATAAAGAGCTTCGTCTCCAGGCTTGTGTTCTGCTCTCCTTTCTTCTCAGAGGAGCAGCCCCAGAACTGAAGGCAGAACAGTGCCCTCGTCAGCATTTTCTCCATCTGCCAGGGCTCACCTGGTCGCCCGCTTGTTTTCCTCACTGCACGCCGGCTTCGCATGGTTTTATGCCAATGGGGCGGTGCGTTTTTACCCGCATGCACACGTGTGGCGGGGTCACCGTGGCATTTAATGAACGCCAGCTGCTTCTTGTAAATAGTCCACGGGGCGTCCCTTCGTGGGTCGACATCTCCTTCGTCGCAAAGACGTGACGTGACGCAGATGCCGCTTCCGTTTTGATGATGTGGGTATTTTTTTCAGCTTGTTTTCTCTGGGCAGGTGCACACGCACGAGGCTGTAACCCAGAAATAGGGAACGAGCCTTTCTCTCTTCTGCAATAGTGAGAGGAGAACCACCAATCTTCTACACCAAGACCTCAGTGACCCTTTCACCAGTAGTGGTGTCACCACCTGCCATCATGACACACTCCCATTTCCCAAGCACAGACTCCAGATGTCTTTTGTTTTTTTGGAAGACTCAGAATGAGGTTTCTTTATAATAGCGTTTTCCAAAGACAGAAGAGCTGCAGCCAACAAATGCGCATTTTCCCAAAATGAGCCCGGTGCTCAATGAAAGACCAAAAAAAGGGAAACGTGTTTCAGGTGCTCGGTAAATGGCAGAGTGAACAATAGAATTCCTTGATGATGATGACAGTGTTTTTTTTCCCATTCTGCTGAATAAAAGGCTGAGCTTACTCAGAGCAGGAAAAAAGGGAACAAGCGCTACTCTGAATTAACCTGCCATCATTTAACCTCTTCCTTTTTACCTGTCAGCGAGGGGCCAGTGTTCTGTGTCCTACACGACTACTGCACAAAAGCCTGAACACACACAGGACGCAGACGATAATTGCCCGACTTGGTGGTGGTGGTGGTGGTGGGGGGGGGTTACTTGGGAAAACTGAAGCCCAAAAGGCCTGGAGATTGGGTCAAGCGGACGCACTGAGTGACCTACCACTGAGCAGAGCTGGCCAGCTCCAGACAGTGCCCTTGTGTTGATCTCCAGAGCGGGCAAACAAAGGTACAGTGTGAGGCCCTCAGGTTCTCACACGCCAGCTGAATTGGGCCTTGATCTCCTAACTGAAAAGTCGTAGACAGCCACTCTCCCTTTAGCAGACACACTTCCACACTCTCTGGCTCATATTGCTAAGTTCCAGCTTTCCCAGTTACCCACGGTGAGGTCACAGCATGTTCCACCACTCCAACCCAGTTTTAATCCCAGTCACCTGGGTTTCCTGTCAAAATTTTGCTATTGATTCTCTGGGGGTGCTGTTCTGAGAGCAGTACCTTTATTTCTGGTTTTGCTTGAGTAGTTCTGACTAGAACTAAAGCAGTCGTAGATTATAATGTGCCTTAGTTCATTACAGAATGCAAAGTCAGTCATAAATGTCACCAAACAGTTAACCAGACAGCTAAACAAACTGGTCATTACTTCCACCAAATTATTGAGTTCATCTAATTCTGCCCTGCCGTTCAAGCTGCATACACACAATTTTCATTTTTCATCAATATTCTGCCCTATGTACATCATATCACTAGACAGTTATCTAATCTTATTGGAAATAATGTGAAACGCATGTAGATTATAATTCAATACAAACAAAAGTGCATGAGTCTGCATGCTAATGTGGATGCGCGTGTGCATTTGTGCGTGTGCGTGTCTGTCAAAAGTGACAATGGGGCATGTGGTTTGGAGCAGAGTGGAGGTGGGGTGGGGGGTAATTGCTTCCAGAGTCATACCAAAATAATTGCCCCTCAGCTATTTGGCTCTTGGTTTACCAGACTTGGGCGGGGCGTGTGGAGTTATCGTGAAGGGAAGCGTTTAACATCGCCGGCCGACGCTTGCGGATCACGTTCACACTCCCCGCCCTCACCGAGGAAGCTGTCATCTCCAGTCGGCCCCTGCTATGTTATTTAAGCCCACAATATCCACTTGGGAGCCCTGGCTGTGTCACCGCAAACGAGCTCTGTCACACATCCCCCCCCCCCTCACTTCCCGCCACAATAAGGACAACAGTCCAATGCTGTTATCATGTCAAGGGTCCACGGCATTATCTGAAGCAAACATATTTACACATATCTCTGTGAAGCAATTCAGGTTAAGTGGCCGCTCAGTGGTGTAACGGAAGCGTGCTGGCTCTCCCGGCAGCCAATAGTTGGTGTCGATGGAGGTTAAGGGCACGTAACCTTGTGAGGGGCTGTGAATTGGGCCCTCACCAGGGCCAGCACTTCATAGCAGCCTTGGAGGACAGCTCTGGCAGCTATGGAACCACAAAGTGTAGCCACAGAGAATTTACATTCTGGGCCCAACTGGGCCCTGGGCACCATAATGTGTCATTCGCACCTGAAGGTGGTGCATTTTATCTGCCTTCACCCTGATGTGTATTCTTTGCCCTGACAAAGACAATAAAGGGAGCCTAATTATGGAAATATGGCTTAAACTATGTGGCAGCAGGGAGAATAAACGTGGCTCTTGTTACTGTTACACTGAGCAGTAACGAAGACTTTTACACACAGCTCATGATGGGTGAATTGAATCCTCTTGATTGCCCTTTCAAATTTAGCTTTTTTTGCATAGCTTGGTGAATAAAAACCTTACAGATGTGCGCTGTCTTGTTCATGCGCAAGGTGCCATTTGCCAACGAAGATACCGAGGGTGTTAACTAGAGGCACGTGAAGCCTCCCGATCGCACTTAAGAAATGCTGAGAATATGGCCTTAATCAAATAGAATGATTGGTAGAGAAGTTTAATTAGCAGATTTTTTGTGTCAGATTTCACAGGTGTAACCAGGGGCTGTTAAAATCATCACTGGTGTTGCTAACACAGCTAACATATGCTTTTCTGTATCGCCCAGAGATCTGGCACCTCATTTTGTACTTCATGAAATATAGCTATTTTTAAAACCATTATTATTACCTTTATTTTCTCCCAGAAGAGAAGATAAGTGGAGAAAATATATAACCTGGTACCGACTGTATTTAAAATCTAAAAATATAATTAATTAACATATGGAAAATATTGAGAAATGTGTTATTTCGATAATTTTGAATTACGATTTCACGAATTTTGCTGGAATGATATATTGGTGTGGGCAGGCGGTCAACACACCTGCAATCTGCAAGCGAGGGAAATTAAAATCTCCAGCAGCGTTTTACACGCTAGCAGTTTCCAGATCGTTCCAATGAATGTCTTTAGTTACCTTACTGCCTTACCACTGCTGGCTTTTACCGGTAGTCCAAGCAAGAAGACCGAAGTTCTGCAGGCCGTGTTCCTGCCAGTCAGGCGTGCTGCAATGCATTCCTGTTTATAGTTCTGCTGCTCTTGCATACGTGTACTTCTTCATGCTTTTTAACAGTGCAGACGTGTCCTAACTGCACAGAGAACAAAACCAGCCATGTCTTTACACCATATTTACAGCCACAAAAAACCCATTCGCCCCCGACAGCTACGCTTGTTTGGAGAGAAACTGCAAACTATATTCTGCAGTTAAATATGATTTATATTGAAAATTTCTTTTGTTTTTTACGCTGAGGCTTAAGTATCAAAGAAATGGTGGCACTTTATTTATTTATTTTCCTCAGTAAGTGCTGTATTAGCTTTACCCTTATGTATTCCTCTCCAAGAATTTATATATATATATATATATATATATATTTTTTTTTTTTTTTTTTTTTTGCCTGATATGTAGTAGTCCTTCTCAGAGGAATAAACTTTATTAAAATAGCTCTGTACCCCCAGATGTCTATAAATCACTGAAAAGAGGCAAAATAGCATAATATTTCAAGGGACCATTCTTCTTACAAATGAGTAATGGATTTTCTTGCACATACGCTGTCTGTACTTTGTTTTTGTATAAGTGCTAACACCAGAAGAATATGTACATGTTTCACTGACGTGAATATCAGGATTCTGTGTGTGTGCGTGTGTGTGTGCGAGAGTGAGAGAGAGAAAGGACAATAGAAGTGGTATATAATTTCTCATTACATTACACCGATGTTTCTTATGAGTCTGTGTAAGTGCTCTGCCAAACAGCAAGTGGCACAGCAGTTAAAGAATGAGATTTATGATCCTAAAGGTTGAGGAAGACAAAGTGCTCTCATAGCCCCGAGCAGCGTGTTTAATGTGGTTTGGTTTAGAGCTCTTCTGGCTCTATAATTGCACGATTCGATCCCCCGGCCCTGTGCCGACATTTTGGTGCTGCCTCTGACTGACCCTTCGGCTCATCCACCAATCAAAAAGTCATCTCAGTGTCTGCAGCTGAACCACCATGGCATTCCTCCCCCTTTTGTCCATAACCACAAAATCCACCCTGTACCTCCTTTCTTACCTACTAACTTTTCTGAGTTTACACTTCCAGTTGAAATGTGTTTGCAGGTTAACATTTGAGAGTACCGGTAAGGTAGTTTCCGTGTCTTAAACCACTTTCACCCCCTCCACGCTAGGAACGCCATTCTGCAAGAAAGCAAGGGACGTGAATAATAAATTAACTTGTTTCTAGGAAGACAACTTCTAAGGAAAGTAACTGATCCTGCTATAAAATACCCTTAACTGTATGTCGGTGACATTTTTTTAAACTGAGCCAACACTAGAGTGTTTCTTGAAGTCTGTATGATGCCGCTTGCACACGCTGGCAGTGACACAGTGCGTGTTGCTTGCAGAAGCACAAACATGATTATCCAGCACCTTTCTACTGTACGGAATCGACGGCGTTCCTCTGGTGTATTGTACTCAACAACACCTGCTGTGGAGCTCGTTCCAACAGACCATCCGAGATCCTGCAGCGTTCCACTCTCGAGTGAGAGAGACAGACAGACAGACAACCAGCGAAGAGAAAAATAGAGATGGAAAAAAATCCTCACTAGACACATCCATGAAAAGATGTTAAAAATAACCAATTAAACCCAATCCTGCCCCATTTAAGTGCTTAATTTCAATTTCAAAACATGACATTAAAATAATAATACCATTTTAAGACCGTATCCATGTGGGAACGGGGGGAAAAAAGACTGATTATTATGTACCCTGCATCAGAATGTAATGCCAACCTGTGACTCAAGCTTGATGGTTCGAAATAACAAAAAACATACAAAAATTCTGCCGTTGGTTACGCAGCGCCAATAAAATCCACTTCAGACGTGTCCAAGTGCCAAGTACCGTGTTCGTGATAAAGCAGAAACTAAAGACTGGCAAGGGACTGCCAATTTTTATTTCATTTTTTTTAACGATCATTGCAGTGCATATATATAGAATTAATTGTGACTACAACCTGAATAAACATTTGGTTGGCTACAGCTCGTTCTGAATACTGCTTATTATAATAACAATGGTTATTATTGCTGTTATTATTACTGGCATTATCGGTGTTGCTATGCAGACATATTTTTCCAGACATTGCTCATGGTTCCTATGCTTTACATGTGTACTGAGCTTTCAAAGCAATTCAAATCAAGCTTGTTACTCAATTGCCTCTACTGCAAGGCCCGTTAAACTGACAGAGTTACAGTGAGGTGCAGGTGCAGTCAGGTCTCGGCAGCTATACTTTTGAGTTAGCCACTTAATTTGAATGGTTTCAGTATTTTACAGGTTATGTTCATCAAGATTCTGCCTTGCCGGGGCTGTGACGATGTCTTCAGTTACAGAGATACATCTGAATAACACGAGTTGTTCCTCAAGACGCTATTTTAAATTCCGTTCACATTCATTAATTTTCAAAGGCATATTCATGTTTGCTAAACCTGCGGTGGGCCATTTTAATAATTTACCATTAAGAGTCTGCATGTCCAAAGAGAGAAAGATGGAGAGCTCGGCATGGGGTTCAAAATCAACTCCGTGGTCATGTGAGTGAAGTCTTGCCGAGCATTCTGGGATAGGCGAGAGAACAGGATGACTGTTTGGCTCCAGCTGGGTGTTTCCCTTCTCCCAAAAACTGTGCACAGTTTAAAGATGATGGCACAGTTCAACCAAAACATTCACATATGGAAAGACAGCCATCTGCAAGCACCACTTTTGTCTTCATTGTTGAATACAAAATGGTATTTGTATTCCTTCTTGTTTAGATTACATAACAGACCAGCAAATTAATGAATATTCAAAGGGGAAATTTCATCTTATCCAGGTTATTTTTAATACAATTTCAATGAATCAGATGTGACTCTACTGGAAAGGTTATCAGGACCACAGTTTGTGTAAAGTTTTGTGTTCTTTGATCAGATTCAAAAATGTTGGTTGCTATTTGTGGCACAGAGTTCTTGAATCAGTATTAATATTGATGAAGCCCTCTGGGTTTGTGGCATCTGTCTGCACAGGGCTTTAGTGCACCATGTTCCACCCCCAGTTATCTTTCAGGACTAATCAACACTTAATGATAGAGATACAAAATAAGGCATATTACTCAAATGCATAAAAAAGAAAAACTCCCAACACCATTACAGCTGACTCCCTGATCTTTCTTGAATCTCAGAAGTTTTCGTGAGATCATTTATACAAACTGCTCTCAGAGAATGCCTTGATTCCATCCCAGAAATGGCATAGTAACAGCCACATGTGCATCAATGAGGTGTTTTACCTTGGTATTCACCTAGTGGATCAGCTGCACACCCCTCAAAGGCTCCCATGTCAACCACTATTAACCACCGGGCAGCAAACACTGTCTGAGCTCCCACATTTGCAAGCAAGAAGTGTGAAGTACGTAAGCGGCAGCAGAAAGCCCTGCAGCCCAGTGCCTGAGTGTTCCTGGGCTTCCAGAACGTTCTCAGACATGCTGCTCGCACGTCCATTCTGCCTCTTTGCAGAAGCATCCAATCTCCCAACATCTGCAAATGAACTTTTAATCAATTAGGCTTCAGAAAATGAATAAAATCAACCCACTGGCAGTCATTGTTAGACAGAGCCTAGATACTCTGTTTTCTAAGTTCCTTCCTCGTAATCGCTTGAGCATTGTGAATAGTGTGTGTTTCAAACTTTTTAATGTTTCTATAGCAGCTGCTTCACTTCGTCGTTGAAGTACCACTAACACATAACGTGATTAGCAGGGGGTCATGAGTTAAACACCGATTTCTTTATGTTATTAAATTACTATACTGAAGGAAAAAATAACAAGTTCTAAACCGTGGAAACAAATGAGTAAAAGAAGTGTTCAAACCAAGAAGGAAAGGCAGATTAGAATAGGGCAAACTTGAATTTTTTCTTGCGGTGGCAATAGACCCACGAAACACAGCAAATCACAATGGGTCCGATGTAATATCAATGCAACTTAACTATAGAAAACATGTCACAGGGCAACCAGGGATGTCATTATTGACCTTGAGTGTGTAACTCGGTTTGTCCAAGACTAGCCCAACCGCACCAGTAAATAAAACGCAATTTACATATTTCACAGCATTCTCCAGCGGAGAGGAGCTCTTCGCATGACTGCGAGGCATGAGCAAATAGCTCAAATCGCCTGAGACTGGCCGCCCGCACAGAAAAGCACAAAGTGCAACACATAAGCATCATTTCAGCTTGTGGTCAGACATTCTGGTCAGCCGTCTGCGCTCACCACGTCTTCTGAACCTGAATTGATGGTTGAATAACTCTCGTTTTTTTCATACATTTCGAAAAAGACACAAAGGTTTCGAAATTCAGTTTGGTAACACGGGCATGATTCCATCACAATAGTTGGAGGTTTGTAGACTTTAGGCGTGCATACACTCGACCTCCTGTGTACCGCATCTTTTCCTTGTAGTGTCGAGGGGGGAGGGAGGAATCAGTTGCTATCAGACTGCCTACAAACACACCATCAAAGGCAAAGGAGGATGTGGGGGGTGGTCAACTCTAAATGTCCAAGACACACAGGTTCTTTATAGGATAAACTTTGGGTGGAGCTTTAACATTCTCTTCATGAACTTCCTTTGCAAAACAGCTTTAATCAAATCCTGTGATTAAATAGTGATGATTTTTTTTAGGCTTTGTGTTGTAATCTCTTGATATGTGGTCCAAATATAAATTGCATGCTAAATGAAAAATAGTAAATCCATTAATAGGTAATATATTAATGGCATATTATTTCAACGTGTCATTGACAGGAGAGCACCTTTTGTCATTTAAAGCGTTGCTACACTCGTATACAAGGATCTGCAACAAGCTGATTGTTTTGCACAGATACATTACAATTAGTCAATAATTGTATAATTAGGTGTGAACCGGTGCTGATTATGAAATGAATGCTGAAGGCAGGACGCCCACAGAGATGAGTTGATGCAAACTGCCGAGAGTGACAGGACTGATGATCACATGGCCGATAAAAATCCACGCCGCAATCATAAGTAATGAGCCGCACTTTCACTCCAAGCCGTTAGTTAATTAGAAACCGCATGATTAGCGCGCGTACAGCCCTCGCTGAGATGCTTGTCGATCGTATGCTGAACGCCAGGACAACGGCACGAGGAAGCCTGATTTCAAATTACAAACGAAATGCGTGAAAATAATTATTTCTGCGCTTATAAATGAGTACACTTAATGTGCGGCAGGTGGTGCAACGTTAAAGAAACAAGGCGTCAATCAATCTAGGGAGAGGCTGAAATCATAGACGCTCAGTACAGAAGGCACAATATGAAGAATGTTAACAGAACTAACCCTCCCTCCATCCCAAACTCTTTGGCGATTTCTCTGTGGCCCAGTGGACGTAAAATAATTATCAATAATTTTAATAGAATAATCAGTCAGGCTGCTAACGGAAGGTCCTATATATGTAGGCTGAAACTTAAATCTCAAAAGGAACATTTAATTTTCCCTTCTTATTTTCAACAAGCATCCTTAAGAAAATGGGCCATTTTCCAAAAAGATTAGTTTGTTAATGAAACAGTGTATTAGTGTTAATTTGAATATGATGCCTTATACTGCATTAAATTCATATCACCTGCCATCTACTGGCTCTTTCAGCACTGCTCCAGTGCAGTAATGATGCAGCACGGGGACCACAAAGCTGAACAGCACCGTCTTCCAGCTGCAGTCTACAACTGCTGCCAAAACTGTGCCCAGCAGAACGGGCCGCATTGAAGTTTAGCATCCTCGGGCTAATTACTGTGGTAGAGGTCACCCTCAGGCCTCTCCACAGAACACATGGCCAGATCTCCTTTCATCGCTCCGCGCTGCCCGGAAACGCCTCTAGGCTCCTGTCTGGAAAGCCTACTGATTTGCACATGCTGTGAAAGATGGCATGGTGTCGACAGGTGAAAGGTCAAAGTGATCTAGTGGAACATGGGCATTAGAAGGAACGCATCAGTGTATACAGTATTACATTCATTACACAGGTAGGCTTGCTGATATACATGCGAGTAATATAATTTTGAGTATACTCATGTATAGCAATTAACTTCATATTACTGTAATAGAAAATGCGGAACGCCTGTTGGTCCTGTCAGTCTTCCAGCTAATCCGGTGGTGCTGGTAGACCCCTTGTTGTATCAAAGGCTTTGTAGGATCAACCATGACATCACCCGGCTTGCGGTGCCCCCTGTTCAGAAGCATCACCTCCATGTCACAGTCTGACACCTGCCATCACTGCTACCAGGGGTACACAAGGCCAAGAGCAGAGTGGTTTGGACTGAGCTGCAGAAATTTAGGCTGGCACATCCTGAAAGCCTGTACTGATGATATGCTGAGAAGGGCGCAGCGGGAGGGGGTGCTGGTGGGGGTGTTGATGGAACTACTGGAGAGATTCAGGAAAGGACTGCTGTCATGCACAGCCTCAGCTTTTTCACACTTTCTAAAAGCATAAAGATACACTTTGATAATATACCACATGCATATTTAAAAGTACATTTTACTGTAGGAATAAATCATTACTGTTGCTCAAAATTCAGATTTTCTAGAATTTAATACAGTTTTCACAGCAAAGGCATAGAAATCTCAACATTCTGAATGAACTTCCCTTTTTTAATTTAGCATCTGTGTAAAAGGGGATTTGAAAAAATAAATGATAACACCAAAAATAATAAACGTTGCACAGAATTCCATGTCAATCACAGTAAAAAAAAAAAAAAAAACAGCAAAAGCGCTCCATGGTTCCCGAGGGCATGAAGGATATCAGGTTTGTCTTGTCCACAGGCTGAGGAGACACAAAGCTGATGGAGAATGCAACCAAAGATACACTGAAACCTTTGTTATGAGTAAAAACGCCAAGCTTGACCTTTCCTCCAAAAACAAGTAGGCCACTTTCTCTATATGTGAAGACTCATATCACAATCCTTAGGCATCTTCTCTTCCATACACAGAGACAGGCCCTTGAAGAAAGGAGGTCTGTCAATAGTCAATTTCCTAAACTTTGGAGAAGAGGCTGGGGGTGGATGAACATTCATTGACAGGCCATGATCCACCTTGTGAAAGTGAGGTTTTGAAATTCTGTAATGGACCTGCAGTTAATTCATTACTCTACGGTTGTGGCCACTCTCAACAAGGCAGGAGAGGTAGATGAAAACAATACCCAAACACCATCTCTTCCTTATTCTGACTCCATTTTCTTTTTCCTTTAAACAGCATTCTGCAGTACAGATCTGAAGCAGGCACAGACGTCAGACGCTCACCAGCTGGTGAGCAAAATGTCACGGCATGCACGCCTTCGCCGAAATCTTGTCACGTGACGTGTTTATGCCGTGCAATGCGATTTCATCGAGACTGACGTACTCTTCGACTGTCGGTGGAAAAACCGGGGAAAAAAAGAAATCATCCAAAAGGGCTGTGCAGAGCAAGCCTGGTGAGATGACATCTCTAAGAAACGCAGCATTGCTTCACAGGTGTCAGCGGTGGGGTGGAGATCAAACAGCATCCGAGATGCAGGCTGAGCTCCAAGTCCGCTGGCCTTTGCTGAATTGGTAATGCCAAACACTTCCTGTCTGTCTCCCAAGTTCTAAACCAGCTGCTCTGCTTCCTGGACATCATGGCCAAGGTACAGAGGAAAAACTCATTTATGTACCTGTCGTCCTCCCTGTTGCTTGACTGCAGACTGGAATAACATCTAAAAGAAGCTCTAGCTCACAGTTTAAGGAGCCAGGTCACTCAGTCACTGCTGGGTTTGAGGCTGGGAAACCCAAGTGCTCTGACCTTTGGACAGGAGTTAGTAGAATGGGCTTCAGACATTTCAGCTCACCTCCACTTACTGGACACTTGTGGAGACTGAAGGAATGTAACCAACCAACTGCATATTCCCATAAACAACTCAATCAGTTTTCTCATAGCAAAACACAACTTAATATGAATCATATTCTCAAAGATGTTTAGAATTTAAGTTGAGTGTGACAGTCAAACTCGTGCAAAAACAAACTGTGAGGTCAGTTCCCTCTGAAGCAGGACAGATGTTGGGCATAATTTCACTTCATGAAATAACCACACGTGCCTGACATCCTAGGAGCAATTTGCTGTACTCTCTATTGCTGTCACCACAAGGAAACATCAACTCGCTTCTTCAGAACCCCTCCCAGATTAGTATTCCTACTTGGTTCATTTTTTTCAGGCAATCAGACTACCCCCTTTCTATACAAAGAGTCCAGTCATCTGAAGAAAAAGATGGGGTGGGGGAAAACTATCGGAGATGATTGCATGTTTTTTCCACATAAAGTCCTGGAATCTGAAGCATTTTGATGAAGAGTAGGTCCTATTTATTCTGTGCAGTGCTGACTTTTAAAACCAATCCCAGAAGTGCTGATTAAGGCCCATAAGATCTACCTTCAAGTCTTGTGGGAACTGTGCAATTCACCTAATGATTCAATCTATAGCAATGGTCTCAAACCGCTTATGAAAGCAATAAACTGTGAATGAGTAGATAAAGTGAGTCTGAGAGTACTTTCCCTGGACACAGATTCAAAGAGATAACTCCTATTCCAAAATAGATTGTACTATATGAATTTATAGTATAGAAGAGGGAATGTACTTCTCTAGGTCATAGTATTTGGCAAACTGCATTGAGGATCAAAATATAACGATTCATCTTTTGGGGTTCGCTATTGAATGTGGTAATACTTAAATATGGATAATCCCGAAAGATCTCTAAAACACATCACGTAAGCAAATTTAAATTTAAATTGCAGAGTTTATCTTCAAAAGTGAATTTGGATATGAAAGCAATTTTAAATAGCTAATTTCCTTTAAATGAAAATAAACATCTTCACAGACTTGATTGTGAAGAATGCTTCTGACCCCGTCCTTCCAGTCATGAACAAGTTTGGAGGACAAAGAGCTTCATTGACAGGATTTACAAGATTATGGGCAATGATAAAACAAAGGAAGCATAATTGTTAATTTACCGTGACCTTCACAAGCTGTCACTTCCAATCCAGGAGAAATCTCCACACGTTTGTTTGCTTAATTGAATGAAAAAGTGCCGCTCAACCAATCGGGCGAATGCTCAACAAACTGGGATGCACGTAACCCCCCTGAACCCTATTGTTCTGATTTTAACTAACAGCAGGTCAAACAAATGGAATCCTATACCATCGCAACAATCTCAGTGTTCCAGAGTGTATTTATCTGATCACGTATGGGGCACCTGGCCTCCTCCTTTGTCCTTTTCCACGCAGACGTCGAAACCGCTGCAAGCGGTCTTGCCGTTTTAATTAAGGTGAGAAATTGAGTGCTGAAACCAATTTGCAGCCATCGGCGATAGTGCGAGAGTCTCGCCAAAATAGCGGCAGATCCGCCCCCACGCTTCAGGCACCGCTTTTAATGGTGCAAAGTGTATGCAGCGAGGTGTCTCACGCTTTAATTAACTTCCCGCTCCTTTCCGGGGCGGGGGGAAATGTGTCTCAATCACAGATACTTTCTTAGCACACAACTGCACTTTACAGGAAAGTGACAAAGCAGGCAAACTTGGAAAAGTACCTCAAAACTAAGTAGTTATTTGACATCCGCACATGATTGTTGTTCTTAATATTTTCATTTAGTCTGCTGCATTTGTCATTAATGTCTATCAAGCTTTATAAATTGTTAGCTGTCACCTTGTAAGGGACCTCACTCGCTGACTGAAAAGAAAATGGCACACTGTTCTTGGGTGGTCTAAGGAGGCATTTAGAATCATCTGGAGGTATTTCACATTTTTATAGCAGCCGCTCAACGTCCTTTAATTAAGGTAACTGGATGAGCTGCTTCAACAGCAGGTGAAGGACGCTCGTCCACAAGTGTTCGTCTGACTCCGCGGGGCAACGCTCCTTGGCATATTTAACAATGTGACACCTCAACTTTGATTCCATTGTGATACAGATGTTTATTTTTTATCACGATGCCTGAGTGAAAATAGATTTTCCACCACATTGTAGCATAACAATGCTCAAATCCTGTGTTGTGCCACCCCCTGGTATCCACCTCGATTTGTTCGGCGTGCCTGACCGAGCCAGCCGAAGCCTTGCAACGCCTGACACAAACCCTTCCCACGGCCGGGACGCTGGCTCCGCATCGCTCGGCTAAGCACAATAATTGCTGTTTGTTTTAAAGCGGGGTGTTGGCGGGATGCTGCCGAGGTCAGATAGGCCGCGGTTGCCCCAGGATGCCTTCGCAGCGCAGGAATGCTAACGCTGCTTCCATGCCAAAGCTCAGAGGAATTCCCAGCTCGTGCTTTTTATTTTGCCTGCACAGGGAGTTCCTGTACATGTGCTTATGTGCCCTTTTAGACATTTATACACCGAGATCACACACATACACTCCGCCTGGGGGTCTTATGTACTTGCAGATAAATATATACAAAGTGAACAACATGAGAAGCTGGCTGTATGGTTACAGTTAATAAGCAAGCGTGGGAGTTGGTGTACGTGCATGCTTCATATACCTAACATGGACCTAGCCTTCCCAGGACAGAACACTTCCATAATAAGCAGTGCAAAAGAAACCACAGCCAGTGCCAAAGTACACACTAACAGGACCGAAGTCGGTAGCAAACTGCAGTCGTCTCATAAGCCGTATTTACTCCTTCGCCAAACTGTCTGCTTTTCGCTGTAGCTTCAGTCAATAAATATAACAGTTTAAGCACGCGTTGTGCTATGAGGGTGCTTGTGTACATCGACCGGACTCAAGAGGGAACGCCATTGTTCTCTTCAGTAAATTACACATGAATATGCCCAATGATTAAATTCACAGTGATAATTACAAACCCAACTCTACCGGGTAATGAGCTTTGTGCATTCAATATTCCAAAAGGTCTTTTTTTTACATTTTACTTTTTTATTTCAATAATCATCAGTGTCCAGTTAAAGGCTGTTGTTCTATTTAAGATAAGAGACAGTTGCATTGTACAAACTAGATCAGTGACCATAGTCTGATGTCCTTATAGTTAGGTGCCATCATTCAGGTAACAGAGATAACTGGGGACAATTACGCTGATGCTTTCCGCTTTAACCTGTGTGGTCAGGGATTCACTCTAAAAACAAGACAGCAGGAGGCATGGGAAATGAAGGTCCATGCACACGACCCCTGTGGTCAGACTCTGGTGTCCATTTTTTGTCCAAACCCCCACCCACAAGCTCTCTCCTACATCAGAAACACAGCAGGCATAACCGTTCCTCCATTATATGCAATCTGTGTGCACAAATAAGTAGCCTGGCCTATTAGCATCTCATTAGGACTTTAACCATCCGAAAAATTTAATGACATTATTTATTGGTCTACCAGACTCCTTTATTCAGAGGGACATGCATGTCTTAACAATTAGACTTTAAAACTGGATGTGCACCCAGATGCATGGTAAATGTAGTTCAATTTACTACCCCCCAGCAAGAGTATAGAGTCTTGGGCTGTAAACTTGCAGATCCGAAGCTTTGATTATCAACCACATTGTACTGCAGCTATCAAATATTCACTCTGACTCTCATGCATAGCAGAGTATTCAGGAATATTTGATTGAAGAACATGTCTCATTTGGAGCCAGATGTCAGGACTGGCTACGGCAGATTGGCAGGTGTAATGGAGAGTTTTAGTGTCGCACTGTAATTACCACGCAATGTCGAAGCTACCCTGAACGCCTGCTCGCGTTAAGGCTGCACACAAGTACTGCTCACGCCTCTCCATTTAACTGCACCACTTTGTCAAGAGGGAACAGTACATTAACCCTTTTCTTCCTGTCCTGAGTCCAGCAAAGATGACTGTAGGTCTGCAAATAAACGGAATCAGCGGCAGCGGAGGCCCTGTTACCTGCACACAGGTGACTCTGATCTACACTCGGGCTCCAAAGTGGCTGAAGGGGCAGGGCAGAGAGAAAAGAATCAAGAGAAAAGAAGCATAAAAGAAAAGGGTTTGTTTTTTTTTTTTTTTTTTTACCTCTGCCAGGGTCACCTCTAGGTGCGGAAAAAAACAAGAGGAAAGTGCAGCCTAAATTACTTTCAGGTGGGAGAAGTTTAATGAAAATGTTCACCTCAGGCAGTTACTCAAGGACAAATCGCTAGTGATAGCCAGTCAACCCATGACCCTGAAATGGGTTCAAAAGGAGCTTTGTTTTTTTTTTTCACTCCAAATGTAGGAAAGCAAGTCATCACAAATCTAATTAGACGTCTGTAGGAGGTTGTCTTCTTTATTTACCCAACCCCGCCCCCCCCCCGTAATCCTGTCCGGCCTTACCATAACACGTTTCACATTTTCTCTACTTTACGCCTGCAGCAGAGACTTTGAAGGGAGTAAATTACAGTTAACTCCACGCCTTCTCTTTCCGTTCTGAGTTTACAGGTGGGGATCTATAGCAACACACGACCTTCCAAACTGCCCTCTCCCACCATTTCTGACCAGCTAAATATGCAAAATATTTTTAAAAACAGCATGTTTTTTTTAGAAAAGAAACTAATGTTTTTCCACTTGCCTAAGGATTTGGAAATACTTGTGCAGGTATCAATGTTGCGGTTACTTTAAGCTCTGCTAACAGGCTAATTCATCGGTTTCTGAAAATGATAAATCAACATGAGAGTCTGCATAAAGTTTTAAACAAAAAATGTGTCTAAGGACCCAGAATTCTCAGTCATTTTATTTTGGTTGGCGTAAGCATATTTTAACGGGTTTACATCTTTTGCAAATTCTTATATATGATACATCATCCCACATCGCACAACAATCAAGCCAGAGTGCATTTTTTCAGACAAATGACGTTTTGCTCCAGGGTTGATCCATCAACGTCAGGATTTCAAGCGTGCATCTTCGTAATGAAGAACGCTGCCATCGCCAGCGTCTCACCACTGAAGTTCTGCTTAGCTATGCTTGTTTAGCGGTGTTTTATGAACCCCTTTTAATTGTGGCCTGTGCTTTTGTGGATGACAGTTCTAGTATCCCCCCCATTACAGATACATTTCTGTGACCCCTGCTCTTGCTTGAAGTAGCTAACCATTGTTTATGTTTTCTGCACAGTTTATGACAGTTGTTGACTCTGCACTGAGTCAAGGACTATCAGCACACAGGAGCCAAAAAATGTTGAAAAAACAAAAGCTTTTTGTGGGAATGTGTTTTTTTCCAACAGTTTATAAGTGACTGCTGTATCCATGTGTCACTCTACTGTGGAGAGCTGCTAAAGCATGACTGTATGTGCCACTTAACATATATCAATTTGCATTGGACCCCCCCATACACAACTACTCCTAATTTATACTTTGATTTTGTCAGACAACACTACAAAACAGGAGTGGAATTCTTGTGTTTCCCTGGGACATTTTCCAGCAGGGTGTGCAGATAAATTTAGACAACTCTGCCCTCACAAAGAACTTGGGTCATAGGGAAAATCCTAATGATAAAATGCATTACGGGAGCTCGACTACTTAACATTGTGGTTACTGAGTCACATTCACAGCATCGGGGTGGCTACATTAAGACAGGCAACGATACACTTACATTCACTGCAAACCTTCACTTTCGGGTTCGAGTGAGATCGCATTTTCAACACGATCTCATCTCGAGAGACGTTCAGCACAGGGTCAGACAAGTGAGAAGAAAATGCATTAAGAGATGTTTACAGTCTACGATGTACATTGTACTCCACGGCACCCCCGCAGAAACATTGTTGTTTTACGCTTTTAGTCTGAACTCATTGATTACGCAGGTTCCTGCTTGTCTGGGCAAAACTGTCTTGCTCACTTAAGCTAAGCACTCTCCAGCCATCTCCAAGAGGAGAGAGCCTGTTCTGGTCAGTGCCGAGGACCCTGGGTAATCAATTCATGCTCCTCACTCTGCTTCTAAATCACAGCGTCACAATCGTGCTGACAAATAGCTACCTGAGAAACTGTTTATATTTACGTAAGGCCAAAGAGTACAGCTCCTTTAAGTGTTTTTGTATTACTGACCTGCAAGTTGTCGGTCAGGGATGTCCTGTGTAGATATGGGCTCACCAGGCACCCAGGCTGCCCAGACACATGAAGAGACCATCAATCATGTGTTTTGGGACTGTAGATTCACTTTGGAGAGATCTTTCTGACTTGGATTTTTTTTTGGATTGGGAAAAAAATAAAAAATATATTTTTAGTATTCATATATATGCATGGTGGAGTGGTGGTTAGCACTGTAGCCTTGCACCTCCAGGCCTGGGGTTTGATTCCCACCTTGGGTCTGTGCGTGTGTGTGGAGTTTGCATGTTCTCCTTGTGCTTAGTGGGCTTTCTCCGGTTTCCTCCCAGAGTCTAAAGACGTGGGTTAGGTTGACTGGTGTCTCCAAATTGTGTGTGTGCCCTGGGGTGGGTTGGTGTCCCCTGCCCTATGTGTCCTGGGTTGGCTCCAGGCTTTCTGTGACCTTTAACAGAATGAAGTGATATAGAAGATGACTGACTATATACAATATAAAACAAAAAAGCAAATTTTTAAATGGTGGCTTGATTTTGTGAGAAATATTACAAAAATGACTGATGTACCAAAAATGACCACTTAGACCTTAGAGGTTAAAGTAATTGGCCAGTGGCTACAGAGGACCTGCACAATCTACATTCCACCAACCCACCATCTTTAGCACTGAGCCAAACAGCTCAACTGTCATACCAAGAGACTCACTTGAACAGAAGAAGGTGAATTATGTTATTAGCCTACCATTCAGCGCATCAAGACAGACAGTTGGCACAGAGAGAACAAGGCGCTTTTGTGTTCAAAATGGCTTCCCCCAGTTCATAGTTCTGCACCTCACCTGTTTACAAATCTGGGCACACTTTTTTAAAACTGACGCAATTCAGGCTCAACACTCCGCCCCGCGAGTTTAACCGCAAGCCTTGCAGTCATAATTCCAGGTTTTCAGCCCACTGCGTTGTACCAACCGAACGCTTTAAAAAAAAAAGAGACACAGACGAGGCCTGTGCAGAGCTTAGCTAAAGCGTGTCCTCCTCAGCGACACCCCAGCACAGGGCTCACCCAGAAGATTAATCTGTCGCTGTTTGATTGGATTTGCTTGAGGGGACTCCGAGAGAATCCAGACACGGAATAAAAAAATAAAAAAAATAAAAACGTAAAGAAGCTTTTCAGGTCTTATCGTTATTTCATTAGCCTCCTTGTTCATACAAAGGAAAGAGAAGCAAGTCTACAACTTGTGCTCTCAACGTACTTGGCATTTTCTTGTCAACAGATAATTTGTACTGAATGCCGTACAATATGAAGTTTATTTAGGGTGATGTTCCATCTGGTTGCTGGGAATGCTCTTTTAATAAGGGCCCTCTGGTGGTATTTTTGCACAAGTTTGAAAGTACACAACATACCACCACCATCAAGTTTGAAACAACAAAGAAATATTTATAATTATATTTTAATTTCAAACCAAAAGAATTACTACCTCACAGATATTTTTGTTAAAACACTATCTTGTAAAGATTTACTTTTAATTGTTTCTGTAAGGCATGATTCCTAAAAGGCGGGGTAGGAAATATTTGAATGTATATTCTGTATCTACAGAACTGAGCATTTGATCATCCTACCAGCTAATCAACAAACTGTTCCAGTTAAGATGGCATAATCATACCTCATTCTCATCTGCTCATAATATGCTGGGTTGGCAGTGAAATGGAGCCTACCACAGGCAGTTTACAGTGGAAGACAAGGTAGAGTCTGGAGGGCATCGACCCTGCAGCAATCCTGTTCAGCTCTTTATAAATATGGTCCATTCAATCCCTCAAGAAATACAGCAAAGAATAATTCAAGTCAAGAGTCTTGGAAAAGATAGCTCAAAACCATATGTGTAGTCCCCTTGAATACTATAACACAATGAATTTTATTTTAGTGCTTACTTAGTGTTAATATTTATTTCCAGTTAATCCGGCTATTTGTATTTATTCCTCTATCATGATGAGAATTCATGCACTTTTGTCAAAAGCTGGGTGTTATTATAGTAAGATCTTCAACACGTTGGCCTCACGCCACGGTCTTAACCTCCTCAGGAACCTTGTGAATGATAGCCACTAAGTTCTCCAAAAACGACCGCAGATCTGAGCTTGCTGTTAAACCCTGCCCCCAGAAGTAATTATACATGCCACTGTGTCCAATGGCAAGGAGCCCTGGGAGTGCGGTCCAATGAATACCGCGAATGACTCCCAGTAAAAACGTATGACAGCATTTATCTATAAAAAAAAATCATGGTAGCGGTACCATAGTATAACAATGCAGAGAAAAAAAAACAGATAAGAACAAAATATTTGTTCTGATGCCATAGTGACTGCTTATCATGCATCGGTCTGTGGGATCCCTCGCACACGAGCATGCACGCATTGGCACCGCTGATCTCCGCTCGCATTCTGACGCGGCTCTTTTTTCATAACATTGCAAAACAGCCAGTTGAACAACCAACAGAACTATGCTGTAAACGGCTACGTAAAAAATAATACGTCCGTTGTAAAGGTCCCAAACTTTACTGCAAACAAACAAGGACTTACCCCGGCACAGGGAGCCAGCACGAGGGCAGAAAGTTTGCTACAGCGACCGGGTCGAATGTCTTTGAAAAGGTGCCATTTGTGGCTTCTTTAGGAGGGGAGCTGGCCCTGAAGAAGCCTGGCCCTATAAATCACAGGTCAGAATGCTGCTCTCTGCCCTTCCCTTTTATTACTTTAATTGAAGGCGTTTAATAATTTCTAAACTATTTTGCCTTGAGCGTGTGCCGGCTATAAATCCCACGCTCCGTACACATACTTAAACCACACATAACATTCCTTTCCTCTACTGCTTAATCTGTCCTCAGTCTCTTCCCTCCTCCTGCACCCCCCCCGCCCCCCCAATCCGTCCCTCCCCCCCACGGCTCCTGCTGTAAATGCACCGTTGAGAGACGTGCCAAAATATTGAAGGCTGCACTGACAAGTGGAGCAGCTTCACCGGAGGGGCAGACAGGAGTGTGGACCAACTGCTGCTCTGAGAAGCAAACAGGGTCTTAAAACTTTGTGTGTGATTGTACTTCTGTGTGTGAGTGTGTGTGTGTGTGTGTGGAGCAGACTTCAGAATTAAATTCAGTTCCCACATGGAGTGTTGATGAGGCAAACAACCAGTTCAACCACCTTCACAGAAGCCACATCTTTGTCCAACAGGTCATCATATCCGTTTTTCCTACTGTTGGCTTTTAATGCCATTTTCTTCACTCTTTATGACGTAGCTTTCCCCCCTCCTCCTCCTCCTCCTCCTCCTCCTCCTCTTTGGCGGGTCAGCGCGTCGCTGACACGCACTCGCACCCCATAAATACTCTCCTGGCGCATTCTTGCAGGCTTCTGTTGACATGGGGAATGTTAACTCCATTAGTAGAACCAGCGGGGTCTCATCCCCTGTGCGTGTGCTCCTTTGCCTGGAATACCAAGTGGGCCTGCTCCCGATGCCACCGTTCACATACATTCGGCCGGCTCCTCTGGCACTCCGCGCGGCACACCGCTCCGCTCGCAATGCAGTGCTCAATGGAAATCGCTCACACGTTTGCGTGGAAGTGCATATGCATCAGTCTGCACGCGCATGACTGTGCATTTTTGACGTTAAAAGAAAGTACTTTGTTCAACTGAATTTTCCCGGACTGATTCCCTAGGCTTGCACTCACCTCTCATTGGTGTCAGTGTGTTTATATTTGTGTCTCTGTACTTGTGCATTTATCCTTGCGTATCTATACTCTGTATATCAGACCAGACTTGTTGCTTGGCTCACAGAGGTGGCTGCATACCTGTTAGTGTGTTATTAGGCATAATAACACAAGGGTACTGATATTCTTCCATTTTGCCCAGTCTTGACCTTAGACACATCCTGAAACTCTCAGATCCACACGAAGTCTCCTACAGGTCCCATACTGTCTTTGGCTACCCATCCCTGGGACCACTATAAAGGCAGAAACACAAGATGTTTCCCAGCTGTTACGCATCATCCCAGCCTACTGGAAGACGGTTTGAAAACGAACACTGTGTGACTTAACATGTCTTGTATTTTGCAAGTCTTTTCCATAAAAAAAGACACGGATCTGTGGATAAAGCGCTTTGTTACGGATTAGTATCAGATTTCCACATGCTGCTCACCTGGCTGCTGGCCCCGCTGACAGCGAGCGCACAGGAGGGTGCGTCTGCATCTCTCTGATTTAGGGTAGCCCTTTTTCATACACACAGCTACAAAAGTAGACATCAGGGCCTTTTTTGGAATCTAAGCGCAGAAACCCATCTCGTTAATGGCAGCCACTGGCAAATTTAGCTGTTAGCCACCGGTGGCTGCAGTTTTAAATAGCACAAACCAGAGCGTGTCAGAAGAGCACAATAGCGAAGTCACATGATCGTGGTGTTGCAAGCTGTGCTATGAGTAAAGCACCAGCTCACAATGGGGAACGTTCTGCTCTTTCAGTTTAGTTATCTCAAAGGTTGCAGTTGTCATTCTGGATCAGGCGGCAGACTGAAACAGGACTTCTTGATGGAATTACGAGAAACTGTCGCTGTCAGAAGAACGGGCTTGTTGTTTTTTTTTTTTCTCCCCATTGCATGTGCCTACAAGCGCATGGATCCTGTTGCCCCCAGGCTAACTGCGTTAGCTGCAGCTGCTCCGCTCCCATCGAATATGAAATCCCTCTGGATGCACAAGGTTAAACTGCAGTGTCGCAGAACTTCCTGGGCCAGCTTCTGGGCTGAGGGCCAGGTCAATCCTATTCTGCTACCACCGTTGCTTGTTCCCAAATGCAAAGGATAAGAGGGCCTTGGTAACTGAAGCAGTATTGTACCTCCTGGCTTCATGTTACAGGGATCAGACAGCACTGTGCAGCTGAGAGCAGACCAGAGCCGCCCAATGTAACCCATTGCTTCTATGTCTTACGTGAACTTATATTAAACACTCACTGAAGACACCAAAAAGTTCACCAAAAGTAGAAGTATGATGTTTACATCCATTCTGATGAGAAAGAACAGAAAACCCTTGTAAAACTGATTAATCACTAAGCTCATATTCCAACAAATCCTTCTCCCCATAATCCCCTATCACTTCTTTATTTTTCTTCCTTTCTTTCATTTTTTTCCCCTACCAGCTGAAATTGCACCCTGGGATGTCCCGTGGCTCATGTGAGAATCGGCAAACCTCTACTTTAGGTAACATGGTCGTCGGTCACCAGATGTGTCCGCTTTAAGATACAAGCGAATCGCCTTTGAAGCTGCCCTGTGCTCACTGCTATCAAGAGCCTGCCTGGCAATGCCAAGACATGCTTCTTCTCGATCCCTACACCACGCCTTTGACTTAGTAAACCTACAAAACAGCAAAACATTACAGTCATACATGTATCAGGCTGCACATGTCCAGAACAAATACTGTTTATCTTCAGTTACATCTCTTTAGCTGTTACAACATTATACAGACAGCAGCTAATGAGCTTTGTCAGGCTTTCGCAACTAGCTGTCAATCCACCTACACTACATCCACCGTGACCTCTTCCTGCTCAGCTTCTCAGAAAGATATAATTTTCTCTGTAAGTGAAGAGTACAAGTCCTCTGCCCCAGGATGAGATCAGATCCACAAAACAGGGATGGTGCCAGCTTAGATACTGGACTTCTGAATAGAAGCTGGTGACTAAAGCCCCCGTCGCCTCCCTGAATGCTGTGCCCAACCTGAAATGTTCAAGTAGGAACTCCAGCTGCGCAAAGTGGAAGAATATTTAAAAATGTATGCTTAGCATTGCAGCTTCAGCGAACTTGTCTGTTAGACACTTGCGTAATCGTGCAGGGTGATTTTACGTGTCCTTCCATGCTCTTACTCACAGTGGAGATGTTCTCCTCTTCTGCGGTGAGAGAGCCCAGGGGCTCTGTGCATTTGGGGCGCTGTGCATTTCCTCCCTTTATATTCTTCACAGGCACACATGGGAGCACCAAGAGTCACCCAATTCCTTGCATTTCTCCTTGTGCCAGCCCCGCCGTCTGGTCGGTGTTTACCGCCAGGGGCTTTCCCTTTGGGCACACAAACGTTGCCTTGGCAGCTTGGGGTCAGGGGGTCACAGGGAGCTGGCATTTCCCAGGGCTTGGGAACCGACGGGGGTAGCAGCACAGAATGGCATCACCCAACATCCAGAGTACGCCCACACTGCAGTTCACAAGAGTGGCACTTCCCCAAATGCTTGCCAACAAAGAGCGGAATGTTGTTCCTACAGACCACTTCAGCAACAATCTTAAGTATGGGTCTTCTTCAAAGTTGCAGTCTCATCAAACCCCTGTATGCGTCTATTTATGTGATCTCATGTCTTCAAAAAAGGGCAGAAAATGAGGAAGAGAGCCATTGCTGCGGTGGGCGACACCACGTCAAATTCTGAGAAGTAAGCGGACAATAAGGAGGCACCCCTGTCAAGTCCAGTTCTTGTAAGAATGAAAGCCCCCTGTTTACTAAAATAACTTGTGCCATCTGCATTAATTTACTTCTCATTGAGCTACCTGGACTTTTCCTTAGTAAAGCACTTGGATGAGGACAGCGCTATTGCCCTTGGAATGGAAAAAAAAACCTCTTTGCATTTTAGTGAAGAAATTAAACCATAAATATCCATGTGAGAGATCAGAAAAGCCAAACCCAACAGCGTCTCTTGTTTATGTTGAGCTGTGTTTAGTTGACTAAGGCTTCTGAGCTAATTCACAATAACTGACTGAGAGGCACACAAAGGTGCATGTGACCTGCCACAGGAGCATCCTGCGTCACCATGTGACCGCCCTGTCATCCCACTCACAAGCCAGCAGCAGGGCATGGGACTCATGTCACTTGCTTATGAAGCAGAGGACAACAAAAATGAAAAAGCTGTACTGAAAAGGGGAGGGAGCATTGACGATGAGTCTGTTTGTTCAAACTCATGTCTTGACTTGCAGTTTTTTTAATTCACCATATTCTTTAAAAGCAGCTGAAATCATAAATATACCATACATTCATTAATTTATTATTTACTCTTTCACTCAACATCACTAATATGAACCAGTGTTGTGGGGTTCTGGAGCTATCAGTAGCAAAACAGGGCACAGGACAAAATAATATGCATCCTGAAAATATCTAAGTTCCTAGTGTCATCTTACATGTATAACATTAATTTATAGTAGCTAGAGAATGAGGAAAAAGGCAGAACACGTAAGTACCCTGAAACAGGACTGTGATAGCAGGCCGCAGCACTAACGTGGTCTTTATGTGGTGTCAAGCTCAGCTCTCTATCACAGTACACTCATGCATGCCCAACTCACTCGCACCACCATCGTGTCAGAAGGCAGCAATTTCACAACCTGAGCTGTGGAGATTATCTGTCCCCTGCAAGGCTCAATCAGGCCCAAAGAGATAATCAGACACCGCAGACCCTTCAGCGATGTCGTGTCTGTCTGTGGCAACGGCTGCTAACAGGAGACACCGGTGCTAGTAGAAAGCACGGGAAACAGAGATAAAAACTGCCATGACACAGTTGGTAAGTCTTAGTGGTAATTAAAAAAATACCACCACACTATTTCTTTTAATATGGAAAAAGAAAGACTGTATTCTAGATCCTCTTTGAGTAGGTCATTTGAAGCAATGATATTTTCAATATTTTTTCTTTAAGCTAGGGTTTGGGATCACCTGTCACTTTGCATACATCCTGACGCCAGGTGCTTGCATTAAATGGGAGTCAGGCAAACAGCCTGTGTTTCAACAGCAAAGCCGGACTTGAAAACACAATGAAAGCCCAGCAAACGCTCAGGCAGTCAAGAGGTCCATGCGTGGCCCTCAGGTTTGCCACAGAGTTGCACAGCATGCAGAATTTCACAATTTTCACTCATGAATTCTGTCCATTCAGAAGCAACTCAAATTTGCGGTCCACATTTACATAGAACATCAAAACTTTTCATCGTCATTTGTTGAAGCCCAGTGTCATAGATCTCTTCTCTTTATGAAATAAACCTGTCCAAAACATACATTTCGTCAATTTAGAATGCACTGAAAAATGTGCCCTACTTGAGGCATATGTGTGTGTGAGACAACAGTGCATTCTCCCGACGGTTTTAGGCCCATTCCCGAGTGAGATGGAGTGCAGTACTTCCTGCATGCTTCACTGGAGTGGGTGGGGGACTTCTTTCCTCCCTCCGGAGGCTCCGTTTGGGCCTGAGGGCCTGCGCTGTCTCGGCTCTCTTTATCTCAATTAATTTTCTCGTTCCCCGCTTGCCTGGCAGACTGCTGCAGGAACAGGGTGCAGGAAAGCACTTGGACTGCCAGGCAGTTTCCGTTATCTGCAACGCGCGGGCATTCATTACTTTGGGAGAGCACCTTCGCACGCTGACCCTGAAGGGTGGCACATCTTGTTTGCAGAGTTGTGTGGTGCCACAATAACTGCAGTGAGACATCCATGAAAACTCAGGGCTCCAAACCACAGAATGATGTTTTGAAGGAGGCTGCGACCTCTCCAGACAGCCCCTCGGTGCAGACACAACTGGCTCCCACTGGCTCAAAGAAACTAATCAGAATTCTGTCTGCTGAGTACTTCTGAGAGAAGCAGTAACCTGATTCCTGTCACTCTTTCTCACGATGAGAGAAAGGTGGGTGGGATTTTCAATCAAGTAACCTGTCACTTCCTATTAATTACCTCATCCAACAGTGACTAGTAGCCCAAGGTAACCAGTCCCCCCATACCTTGTTATTATTATGACTTACGTTGCAAGTCGTTTTGGATAAATGTGTCTGCTAAATAAATAAATTACAAATTATTATAAAAAATTTTTTGTATGTAGTCACCTCTTCAAATATGGAATTATTTACCGTTTTTTTCCCCCCAGCCATTTCTCCCACAAACTGAAGCACACAGAATTTTCCAAAAAGCCATGTTTCACATTTTGGCAAAGAAAGAGAAGCATCATCGTGATGCAGCCGTGGTGTTATCCCAAACGAGCTCAGGGCCGGTCAGTTCCACCATAGCGGCGGTCCTTGGCACAAGCGGGCCTTGGAGGGAAAACGACACACGAAAAACCAGCGCTGCCAGAGCCACACCGACGCTGTCATTAGTAACAGCAATTATGGCAGGAAGGCACACCATCGTCCGCCCCTAAAACACAGACCGCCACGGATTTTGTTTTTCGCAAGGGCTAAATTGGAGGGACACGGCGCATTTGCAGCTGCGTCGGGTTTGTCTGCAGCCATTACCGCTGGAAAGCAGAGCTAAAATTTACCCACACGCAGTGACCATTCCAAACTTATGTGTACGGCTGGCAGACTGGGCCCAGTCCTGCTCAACACCGCTGTGTATAAAATACTCCAAACGCTTCATGAATAAAAGTCATTTATAAGTTCGAGTTTAAAGACACAAAGAAGCTACAAAATAGCTTTGTTTTTAATGTACTGTACAAAATGCTAGAGAAAAAAAAACAAACATAACTGAGCCCTTTCATATTCAAAGTTAACTTTATTGTACTGAGAATATTACAGGCATACATCATTTTCTAATATACAGCCTACTATGTGCAGAGCTGCATATGCGTGAACCCAGAAATCATTTAAAAACAGTTTGCAGAGGCATGTATTAAATATGTGTAATTAGATCCCAGGTTTGAACATATGTATTGTCGTTTTGAATTGCCCAACGCTGCCGATGCCAAGCACTCTTTTACATGAGGCACGGCTGGCATCATTATGCTGCCTATTAAAAGGATGCCTCACTCATAAATCCCACACACTGTGCTTTAGGTGTAAAGCTATTGCACTCCTGCTAGTCCATATTATCATCTTTTGAAAGCCGGCGACACAAAAAGTTTAATTTACGAGGCAGGAAACTAGTATTTAAGCAATTTTCTTTTACTTTCAAAGAGACTAGTTTCTCCCCCCAAGGGCATGTTCTTGATTATACACTTGGAAAGTAATCTGTAAAATCACATAAAATTTATGAGTCATTCGGCGGTGTGTAAGTAACGCACTGTTTACTGTGCTTGACTGTTAATACTGCAAGCGTTTTGTCTCAAGAGTCGAAACGACGGAACTGTAATGTGGCACAGAAGTTCATAACACAGGAAGCTGACATTGACATGTTTTGTGATTGGTTCTTCTACTGGTTATTACTCTACTGCAAACAAACAAACAAACAAACAAACAAACAATCACAAAGCATCGCCTTGGTAATTATGAGGTACAACAGTTTTTAGCTTGTGTGTTTGTGTCTGCCATGATTAAATGTCATGTAATGACATCTTGTTGAAAAAACCGATGTTTTACACTTAAATTGGAAAAAAATATATATAGCAATAAGTGTCCAGACTGAAACTGTGTGCTGCTACATTTCCACACAATGAATAGACTTTCAAACATTTGTTGAAAGATAATAGCATTTCTAGCTTAAGGCTGCGATTTCCCGCCCTGTGCAATTTATTTTTGAAAGAGTAAGCACACCAACATGCACAGTCCTGTTACATAACGAGAACTGTAACCAAACCATTTATCATTTGTTTTTGTGAAATAATTAGCACATACAGAAACAGGCTGAATATATGTAAGATTGTTTAAAAAGGAGTTGCAATGTTACACCCTGGAACTGTCATGTTGCATGACTACAGTGATTTTTAAACTGCCGGTTGCCCTCATTTCATGAAAGAAATAAGTGTTACAAAGAGTTACCTCAGCACAGCCCAGGTCAAGACAGCTCTGCTCATGTCTTGCCGTCCATGCAGATGTTTTAGCCAACTGGTTGTTACTAGCCGAGGTGCTACAAAAGGGCAATGGCAAAGCCATTTTATTCATTTTAACTGCTCAAACATCCATAATTCTATAAGTACGGATGCTCACACTTGAGGCTGTGCCCCCCCACCAAATAACAGGTGCCATGCAGCCGATACTGCCCCTGGTGAGACTGTTCATCTGAAACCTAGTAGCTGAAGCAGCATCTACTGTAAAGAAACTAAACATTACACCAAGGCACTCTAAGTCATAGGCAAGTTAGAGGAACCCCCTAGGCCAACCCTGGGGGAGCAGGGTGAAATTCTTATATTTGTGCTGAGTTTTTTTGCTTTTCCACACGTTACCATAACAGCAATGGGAGACGTCCAATCGTGTTAACGCAACAACGACAGGACACATCTAAACATGTTAGCACATTAGTCGCAGGACATACCCATCCGTGTTACTGCAGCAGCATTCTCAGGGGCAACACTCTCCATAACCGTGCCATTCCTGTTATTGCTTTATAGGTGTTCTGCTGTTGCGGTGGTTCAGGAATTCAGGAGCATCGCTGGTGAACGAGGTGTATCAAGGTGAACGTTGCATAAATCAATAAAAGGTACACATGTCACTTTGCATGAAGACACTAGCTAAGCAATCAATCAACGCTGCGGTTTAATGAATGAATGCTGGCTGAAAACACATGAAGTCATGCCAACTATGCAGTGTGCCACTTAAAGCGAGGCTCTCCTTAATTGGCACTGAATTCTGTTATCTTTTTTGCATTAAAGGTTCTGCTTTTTGTGTTCAGTATGCTTAACTAGGGCTTCTGTTTTCCCTTTCACCTGCAAAACAGCATTACGAAAATTTTTGTGTGTATGCGTTAATTTCCGGAGCAACGCTTAAGCCTGCAGGGCGGGTGCAAACACAGAAATGTGTTGCAGTTTAACCCCAGAGTTAAACCTGTCAGATGAAAGCCTGTCTTGGGTGTAAAGATTGATAGAGAGGGGGTCAGGCCCCTACTGTGGTGCTTCTCTGTGTAAACCCATCTCCACTCAGGTGAGAATATTTCTTTGAACCACCTGCTGTGCTCCTTTCCAAAAAAAAAAAAAAAAAAAGTCGAGGGGCCCTTTTTAACCACCACGTCGTCTTAGGCCTGTCTCCATCCATCAGCATTCAGACGCATCGAATCGCGCCGGAGCCTCAGCTCCAAGTCAGCTGCAGACAATAAAGACTAAAGTGTTGTCAAACAGTCCAATCAAACAGAGACAGGAAAAACTTGACATCTAAATTGCAGATGAGCGGTGAGATTAATTCTGAATTCTTGTGCAAGTTTTTGCATGCTGCTCATATACATTTGACTCCAAAAAAAACCAACGTCTGCCTTTCTGTGTTTTTTTTTTTTACCCCCATCCTAAATTACTTTCTGCAAATTGCTAAATTGTTAAATTGCTTGGGAATAAAATGTGACTGATTCATTCGCCCCCACCAGGGTTTTTTTTCCCATTGATTCAAATACAGGCAATTAAATTCTTACTGAGTTACTTGACCAGCCATTGAAGATCATTTGAATTTTTTACTCCTTCACACACACATGCACGCACACACACACACACACACACACACACACAAAAACACAATTATTTATGCCTTCCACTGGATGATTTAAATAGCACAGCACTGCCCAAGGGAAAGATAGCAGACATGTAGCATAATGCTATACTCACAAACACGGTAATGATTTAAGTATACATTATTTCTTATTATTATGTAAATGATTTTGCATTGCATATTGTTACACGTCATGGCAACAAAAATTAACAAGGCTATAGAATAATACCATTACTACAGATGTTAACTTCTGCCTTAATTTGGCTACGAAGAATGAAAAAACGTTCAGAAGTACATTATTAAGCACTGTTGCACACATCTTAATTTAAGCCCACCGTCTGGTGCGAGCGCGTGTAAATGTGGACGTACAGTATGAGGGCACACAGAGATTCTTACTGTAACATTGGGAGGACAGATGCGCAGTGAGACGGCGCCCACTTACCGTGCATTCTGCTCACGCGTCGCCGCATGTCGTCGAGTTTGTCAGGCTGCATTTGCTTCTCATCCACAAAGAGACAAAGTCACGGCGTTAGTGGAGGCGCGAAGACGTGAGCTCAGACTGCCGTCAGACGGCGGGTGATGTTTGCACCCCCCGGGTCCCTGGCTGGGAATCACCACTGTTGGCAGACATACACTGAGGTGACTCTGTGCTCAGAGTGAAAACAAAGTACTTTTTAATTTAACAAAAACTCCCAAAGAAGAATGATGATTACATGTCCCTGAACAAGAATTTAAACGTCAGTTAATTTCTCTATGAAGTTGAGTAGAACTGCTTTGTGTATTGGTGCTAAAATACACATAGATCTAAAAACAAATTAGAATACAGTATTAACTTGTGTGTTTCCCAGACTTTTCAAAATGAGCAGTCATTATTATATTCCCAGGAAGATCAGGTACAAACTGCTCTTAGTTTCAGAAACATAGTCTCGATGAGTCATGTGACATTTCGTACACCTTATTATAGCAAACAGAGGGACACCTGCACAATTACACTACCTGTAACGGTAAGCTGAGACGTCTGTTTATCGTACTCAAACAAAGTGTCTGGGACTCGTGTTTGTCACCGGGGTTTTCTGAGACGCCCCAAGCGAGAGAAGGCCCGTGGACGCAGGCCGGGCCTCTGTGGAGTCAGCACAGCAGCCTCTTGTTTGTCTTTCATCTCAAAACAATTTAACCAGGCTTCATTGGTGCACATTTTTCACAGATGACTAACCAACCTCAGGATTCTCCTAAAGATAACAGTGTCAGAAACATTCTTTTTCCATCTTGCACCGCAAGAGAAGATTGTCAACAGGTGTGGACTCAAGCATGTCTGTGCATAAACTCCACTGCCTTTTTTATTTCTGCAAGTTTGTTTTTATATATACTTTAAAAAATTATTTTTTAGATGTTGTTACTTAACGTCCTCTGTGCACAGGCTTGCCTTTTTAGCATTGACTAGGCTTATATTGAAAAGCAATCTAATCATTTTAAGGCTTGAGTTTTCCCTTCTGGGTTCACTCTACACCACAAATATAGTTTATTTGCTCCCAAAGTGCTCATATAATGAGTGTTGGCTGGAGACACATGAGCCAAGTTGTTTTCTATAGCCGGGCTCAGTAGCCCCTTGGAGGAAAGGGAATTTCCTTATTTACATACATATGTCGGCCTTGTTCATATTCCTGTCGGTACTATATCATAATTTAACATTTAAACGATGTAGCCAAGAAAATTATCCCATAAATTCCACCCATTCCTACTGTGCATTTTCAAAGGGCTTATGACACAGGTCAGACCTTGTCCTCACAAGCACACAAATATGCCATCGTTGTTTGCTTATGCTGTGAATATGTACATCTAAATAATTTAAATTGTTTACTCAGTAGCGAAGCTACTTAGCATAGACAAAACGAAAAGCTGATTTTATTTACAACATTAAGCTTTTCTCATAATTCATATATTTTCTGTTGCTTGTATTACTTATATTGTATGTCACTTCTACTCATGGTGGTTCTAACAAGAAATATAGTCTACAAGATACCATACTGTAATTACATCACATCTTTAAAAGTGACATTTAAATTATTACTGCGTGTGTGTTTGGGTAATACAAAACAGTTCTAAATGTAATACGCTCTAAGGTTGAAAAATGTTATGGTACATAAGAAGAGAAGATATGTACATCTCAGGTTTGTCTGCTGGAGTCCTTTGTGAATCAATTGGCGAGGGCAACCCTTCATCAGCCTCATAAAGACGGTTTAAAAACAAGGGAGGAAAGTGTTGACTACTGACATTTTGATGCATTGTAGACATGTGCAACGAACCCAAGTCGTCGCGGGCGAATTCCAAACCTGACCTGCAGAACGCTCGGAGCAAATGAAGTCTGAGTCGTCTGCATCTGGATCCACCTGAAACCCTACCCGCCATGTATGTGGAACAACGCCATGCCCTTATCTTGTATCACAAGTGGTTATTTGCCAGTGTTGAACAGACAATTATCAGATGCTGAGGGACTTTCCAGAGGGGGAGAAGAACACACTCACGTCAGCACATGCCTCTACACAGGGCTGTGATTCTGAACTCAGTTTTCTGCTTCAAATAATTAGTTGTACAACTGATCAAGTCATCTGCCCACAAGATCAAAGTTTCACCGTTTAGGTGTAGCTTAATTCTCACTGACATTATTAAAAAGGTCCTGTAATTCAACAGACCCATCTTTCCTAAATTCAAACCTCTTTATGTATTTATCTATTAATAAAAATTAATTTGGTTTGTGTTCAAGTGATTTATTTTGACATGATATCAAGATACTATTTAAAGTTGATTCAAAACAATTTAATGCTTATAGAAATTATGTCTCTACCTAAATTCATTTTGCGTTCACTCTTTAGCATGATTTGACTCTTATGGTCCCAAAGGAATTTAGTCATCCCTTGTACAATGTGAGTTTTATTACTATATATTTGTTATTAAACTCTAATGGTATAATCACCATAAAATCAGTCTGCCAATCTGTAAAGGTGGTCCACTGTTGTACACTCAAATTCCCTGTGTCGTAACCCATGCCACTGCTGAATTAGAGCTAATTTGGAGAGGGGTTCGTTAATTTACCTTTACTATTTCTCTAGTAGGAGAAAGTTGACTTCCAATATGTACAGCAAGAATGGTGTTTACATCGAGGCGCTAAGAATATGCAGTGGATTGATGTTAAAATAAAGTTGCTTCTATGCATTAAAGAAGAGAAAGCAGACAGACAGCGCCATAGGCCATACTGAAACAAAATACAAATAGAAATATACGTCATGTGATTTTGTTAAACAACTGTGATTGATTGAACTTGCAAAATTTACACTCTGTTGATGTTAAAACTTCTATTACCTGTGACCTACACAACCCACAGAAACAAAACATTAAAGTGAAATAATAGAAAAATGCGATGAGAGCATAGCATTTCAAACTGCGTTGTTTTTCCAAAGACAACGCCTCATGCTCACGGTTACTTAAATAGTCTCAAAAGGCGACAGAGTCGAGATCTTGAAGTGTTTCTGCTGAAGCCTAAAGTGAGAAAGGTTCTCTCCACCCAGAGCTTCTGTTGTTTTATAGAGCTCACGGAAGGTCAGGAAGAACTGATGCCGAAACAGACAAAATATTACATGCGTGTAAATAATTCATATCAGTTTACTGTTGCACCAGGCTGTAAAGGTGAATTTACTTTGCCACGGTGTCGATGAACAGGTTTATTACATTAAAAGGTGAAAGGTTTTCAGACAAGGATTCTGTGTGGAAACATAGTTTTTGAAAAGATCCGGCATATGTTCAAAGACTGGTAATGTAATACATATTATTATATTCAAGATAAATTTAACACAAACCTATACCTCACATAAAAAGTAATCGAATCCAGAATGTATTACTATATGATGTGCAGCGACTTGTTTCAGATAACACTGAGGACTGGTGGAACACTGAGTTCACTATTTCTGTATCAGCATTACTTGTGGGATGCTATTTTTTCCACATAGGCCGATGTGAGTGACTGAGGGGTTATAATAAAATTAGGACAGTAATAGTATGTTGCTCTGTACTACTGACAAAGTGAGTAAAAACTACTTTATTTACTTTAGTTATTAATCTTTAATCCTTTATTATTGTGGTAAAACACAATGTTCGATAGTGTGAACAGTCCTCCTGCCATGGCTTCTTAAGCAACATTTTTGCTACAATAATAAATCACCAATTACAATTAATATTAAATATTCAGTTGCAGGACTGTCAATGATATAAATTTAAACAAAACTAAGAGTTTGAAGGGAAATCTGACTTTTATAACTTTGTACTGTGACCGATTTATCCGAAAAAAAAAAAAAATCCGAAAACATCTCGTTAGGTATGGTAACTCCCCACTGAATGTCGAAACAGCCGTAACTGAAGACGTGCTGCATTTGGTTTGTACATGCCCTGTCCCAAACGATGAGCTAAACACAAGGGAAGACTGAGTCGTTTATCTGTTTCAAATTAAACAGAATAAGTCATGTCAATACATTTTAACGTGCCATCATTATTAAGAGAAACCTAACCACAATGTGTGTTAGCCTGAAGCCAAGTTTTGAACTAAAAAATTGTTATATTTCAATATGCATCATACAGCATTGAGTATGTTGTAGTTTTCAGTTTCATTATATTTGAATATAATTTCAATTAATCAAACTTTTGTTACAAATTAACTACAAACATTTCCAGCAACATCTGTATACAGAATATGTATTTGCATTAAATTTATGATTTTGTAAAAATTGGTATTCTGGTGTAAACAAGGTAATCAGGTCACGCAGTGTACTTTTTAAACTTTAATTGCCGGTAAATTGTGCTTTGTAATCCCAAACAGGTTATAATTTTTGGCTCATCGCCTTTCTCCAGATGGCGGTGTAACAGTGTAGTGTTTTAACGTAGTTACAGGCTCAGGCCATTTCTTGTGTCTGTTAGGTAATCTGTCAAGCAGAACTGACACACAAGTCAGGCCAGAGCTTCCAAGTTCCTGATTACCACTCCTTTTTCTTTATCCCCTTCCACAAATCTTACCCCCCCCCCCACCCCAAAAATTCCTTTCCACCACCAGCAGCCACAAAGCCACATCTGGGCATGCCGCTGGTGGTTGGGGGATGAAGCTGTGCAGAAGTGCGGGGAAACCAGCCGAGTCTGGGTCAGGCCCTGGTGGCTGAGTTTGCCTCAGGCCGGAGTATCTAACGCAGGCGCACAAGACCATCTGGAAGTCTCCTTATGACAGTTACCAAAATAAAGTGTGCAGCTGTGGACGGAGATGCATCTGTGAATTTGGGAGGCGGGAGTATGAAACAATGAAAATACTACAAGAGGCGATTCACATTTCGATATGACATGATCAGTTATACACACCCTGACCCTTGCAGAGTCGGTGTGTTGCTTTTCACCCTGAGAACAGACTCCTGCGGTTTCAGTAAAGGGACATTTACTGTAGGGGAGCTCAACCAAAAAATTCATTTTCTTGTGTTTTTCTGCCTTCCATGAAGTTGAGGAATGTGAAAGATGCTACCATATTAGCAAGGTCACCTAGATATCTGACATAAGAGGAGCTGGACTGTTGAATAAGTAACTGCTTGTCAAAACCTCTAACTTTTGTTTTACCCTTGAAATATCCTTCAGCAAATTTCAATCATAAAACTAGGTGGATTTGCATAATGTAAGTAAGTTTAGGGAAAATGTGTCTTCTAAGCAAATAAATAATAAAGTTGCGTTTTTCATCTTGCTTACTTTGCAAGCCTTTTACTCACTTTAATTCAGGCAATTGATCGTTGCCTTTTTCCATTTGACCTTTAAGCAACACAATTATATTTTTTATATCAAAGTAATTGTTTCAAATGTTTGAAATCATCTTTTTACATTACACCAAGTTGGAATGTTTTGAACTTGCCACCTCAGACTTGTTTTTGCTTTCTCTTTTAAACAAAGGAACTTCAGTAAGCCTCCCCCTTCCCATTCCTCTCCTCTCCCTACCCCCCTTGGTCTCAGAGAGAGGCGCTGTTGCTTCCTCTCTCTGTGACGGAGGTCACATTTTAATTCCGGGGTCAGAGCTGAAGTGAAGTATGATGATGAGTCAAGACAGGAGAACAGGAAGTTTAAGTGACAAACGGTCTGCATGGCTTCTGTCGTCGCGCTGAAAAGGTTCCTGCTTGAATTCTATCGACGTTTGTTTCCAGAACAGACATGGCACAAACAGCAGGGGGACATTCTGCGGCCTAAACACCAGACACAAAGGTCACGCAGCACCTCAATTATGGTAACCTTATTTATAGTGGTATCTGAAACCACATTTCATATTCATGAAATTAAACGTGAACAGTCTGGAAAATTCCACATCTCTGCATTTAGTCTTGACCAAAGCACCCACAGTAGTTGTTTTATTTTCTTTTCTGTTTGTTCCGGGAGACACTTGGTCTTCAATTTATTTCCTGATGTTCTTTCAGCAGCTCTAAAGCAAAGGAGCCCTATTATAAAGCGATGTGGAATGTGAGCTGGGTGTGCAGCAACGGGCCGTCGGCGCGGGATTAACAAACCGCCAAGTAGTCTCGGATAAGCCAGCTACCTGAGACATGTTAATAACACGATTATCGAAGCAACAGAGGTCAGGGGTCATTCATACACGGGGGGGGGGGGGCATCCCAGGGGCATGACTGCCCCGATAGAGTCACATGCCCAGTAATTCACAGGAGCTCTTGAATAAATAAAAATGATGAAATATAATGAAATGATAAAATATTATAATTCAAGTTTTAACAATGCAAACATAAAAGCAATGACCCCACCATTATCATGACTACGAAACAGTGTACTAATAATGCACCCCCCTCCAGCCTCACCATTGCAGAATGGATTACAAAATGCTGGCATAGATTATTTGTAACATAACTGTTAAGGGTGGGGGGGTATATGACGAAAATGTCCCAGAATTTTTACTGACGCCCCTGTGCATAATTCCTGCCTCATCTCTGTTTGGGCCGCTCAAAGCAAACAAGGAATCATGTACGTTTAAAAACAAAAAATAGAATCTGACACTCCTTAAACCTTTTTGTGTATGCTTTTCGTTAACTGTCTGATTCAGAAAGAAAAAACGCTTAACGAAAGTCACAGCCAAAGAGCCCCTTCATGTGGCTTTCGCGCCTCCTTACGTCAATGCCCACTAGTACATGCACCACGCCAGCCTGCCACCGGCTGGCAGAATCACCGTTTTGAAAAGTTTTTATGCACATTACGTTTTTATGTATCGAGGGCTTTTGTTTACGCGCACACTCCCACAATTCCCTGCCAAAGGCAGTGCTGACTGACGTCCACCTTGCTTAGAGCAAAATGAAAACAGACGAGAACAGCTGTTAAAATAATGCAGCTGATCAGTGTTCCAGAGTGTGCTCTCTCCTTGGTGTCCAAAGAAAATATTGTGTTAATTGAAACAATTCTTTCACACATTTCTGTAAAACTTCACTCTGGCCTCTGTAAATGCAAAACAAATTTTAATGGCTGCATGATCAGCACATTAATTGGATTTACCCTCAGTGCTCACAGATTTACTGATAACATTAGTGTAAAATATCACATACAGTGTAATGCTTAGCCTTGCATAACAAACAAAGCTTTTTTCATGTTTACTGAGTGCATCTCTATTAATAATAATAACACCTTTTTATTTCCATCGCATACATATACACATTACACATCACAACAAAATTTGTTCTCTGTATGTAACCCATCCCCCTGTGGGTGGCGGTGAGCAGCCACACACGGTGCCCGGGGAGCTAGCACAGAGTGACTTGGTCAAGGACACACCTGGCAGCTGGGCTGGGATTCAAACCAGGAGACTGCCACCATCCCAGCCTGATACCTATTGAGCCACCAGGCTGCTATTAGTGGGGCCTAAAAGGATGATGGCTTTATTTAGTTTTTTGTCATTATGACTGCATGTGATAATCGTGACCTACATCACCTATAGCTACTACAGGATGTGAACCTGTCACCTGTACCTGTGCATCCAGTCTGCCAGGTATGGCTCTGCTGAGGAGCATTGATCGCACAGTCAAATCACTGTCTGCTTATTCTCAAAATACAGCCCCAACCCCCACCCTGCCCTCCGAGCTTCTAGCTAATGATGTCCTAATAGCTGACACTGCTTTACCTATTTCAGAGTATGGAAAATCACAGAGCAATCAGGCCATATAAAGCCAGCTACCCCAGGGCTGTGTTTTTTTTATCCCAGGTGACAGAGGGACACGTTTCCCTTTGTCCCCTCCATCCCCCATGCCTACAGCTGCTCCTGTTCCCTCGAGACCCTCAGCTCCACCCTGCTCCCTCTCCCCAGGATATTTACAGCATGCCTTCCCCACACCCAAGGTGTGTTTATATTCCCTTTAAGAGGGACCCTCTCGCAGTGAAATGGAGCCCGTGTCCCAGGCCTGCTCTTTAGGGTAAACAGTTTACACGACCCTCTGTCCCTGCTCCAGCTGTAACCTGATGATTCACCGTCACCAACGTTGGCTGAATCACGCAGGAACAACGAGCTTTTTGTTTACACTTGTTTACGGTTCTCCTTTTTCGCCTGCTTCCCCTCACTGGATTGTTGCTGAGGCAGAAAGATTTTTTTTTTTTGGGCGGGGGGGGAATATCACATACAAACAAGGGGCCATTAAAGCTAAAGGAGATTCCTTCCATCTGACTAATAAAGGTCTTTCCAGGGAATATCTCGTTTATTTAACAGACATGTCCCTGTATGTTTCCGGTATCCGTGTGTCCAGTCATACGCATGCCTATTGTGAAATATATATTTCAAACATTCCCGTGGTCCGCAAATGTGTAAATATGTGTCATTGTTTGACCAGCCGTGCTCATACGTCAAGTGATTATCTTAATATGTGCTTATAGCCGCCTTAACAATTCCCAGCAACGCCCACATGTACAATTACACCTTTTTAAAATTACCTGTTAACTCTGACTGCCAAACCGTTCCTCCCCCTGACCTGTCGCTCACCTTCCATGTCACCGCATTTTCGTGTTGTCTTTCAGCGTTAGCAGCTATTCCCTTTCTTTCGGCATCTCGCAAACGTGCCATTATTGCGCTCGACACCATAACAACGGCAGCGATGACAAAGAGGTAATAGCGTCTGACAGGCTGTTGGAGCTAACAAAAACCATTAAGACGTCTGCTCTGGACCTCTGACCGAGGCTTGTGTCCATGTGAGTGTGCTCAGCCTCCATGCGTGGGACATATATATGTCCACATGTGTTTGAGGATGCATGAAGAAATCAAAGTGTAAAATCTGACATATATACATGTGTTGTGATGACATAACCCTGTACTCTGTGTAAATGCATTTGCTCTCAATATTGCAAAACAGACTGCGCTTGTGACTCTGTGTCCGTGTATCTGCACACATGCCTGTGCCGCACAGATGTGTGTGGGTGTGTGTGTGTATGGGGGGCTGGAGAGAGGACTCCTCCTTCCAGTGTTGTTCCAAGGTCCTGCTATCAACAGCCCAGAGTCTGCTTGTATGTGTATGTTATTTTTGGGGGAAGGGGGGGGGGGGTTGTTTATTTGTGTTGCTGCGCCTCTCCAGCTCGTTTGTTTACCCAGAAGGCAGGAGCGTGGGGGCAGCAGCACAGCCCTCGGCGGTCAGCTCAGAGAGGACGCCAGCCGGGGACTGCAAGGCCTGCGCGAGCCCCCTGTTGTTGGTCGTTAATCTCCCCGTCCATCAACCCCTGCCCTGGTCTCACCTGTGCAGTCCATGGGGCTCGTAGCTGGAGGGGCCTACAGCTCCATCCACTGTGGATGGACAAACAGCAGGGATTGGAATGTGGGAAACATCAACAGACCCATGGGGAACTGGTGGGGGCTCTTCAAGTTCTCTCCCTCATCCGAATCCCCCCCCCCCAAACCCTCACTCCCGATACCCTACAGCTTGCTTCATCTTTCATTTTGTTCTTTTCCTCTGACCAGAAGGATGTCTTACTTTGTGCAGGGAGAGGAAGAGGGGGGAGTCAGAACCCCCCACCCGACACTCTCTTTCCTTTGGCTCCCAGAAACACTCCCCTGAGAATCCCATGTCTTCCCACAAAGCACGTCTTCCATAAAGCAGCGTTTGTCAGCTGCAGATGAATCTTCAGGTTCGCACTCATACTCACACGTCACACACATATTCAGAGAGACACGTATGTACCGCAGACACGCACACGAGCACGCCCTAACACGTGCCCCATTGCACACAACTACACATGCACTAACGTGGAAAAAACACAGATGTAGACATAAAGCATCCTCCCTCTTGATGCAAACTGACAACACCCATTCACACACGCAACATGTGCATGTGTATGACACCTACTGCAAGCGTCATGATGGTCCTTATCCACATGCTCTCACCAGTAGCCCTGCCAGTCAAAATTTAGCAGCATAATGGCGCTACACCTGAACCACAGAGCTCCTTTGTTCAGCCTTGTTTCCATGGCGGCAGACATTTTACTTGTTGACTTCATTGCTGCAAAGCATTTGGGAACAAGCTTATGCAGTGAGATGAGGAAGAAAGCGTTGCGGGCCCCGTGGCATTTTCACTGAACATCGCAGTGTGTCTCTGAAAGGAAAAATCTGGCCTCTTTCCCGGCAAACATATAACGCTCCCTCAACATTGCAGTAACACTGTCGCAATGTGATAGCCCCGCTCTGCCGTCGCGCCGCACTACTAGATAAAGTGCCATCTGGTGAAGGCAAAGTTAAAGAAAGAGAAAAAGTGAGAAAGTGTGAGCAGATTCATCATGGCCCGTGGCACTGCGATAAACATATGGACGTGTCAGGGAAAAACAGCATCACCCACGCGCACACCCCTCCAAGAAAATCATCCACTTTTATGACACAATTTGGTTTGATTGCCACAGTCAAACTCTAACTAAACACAATGAATACAGAACCTGTACGACTGAGAGGGAGAGCATGAAGGATTTATGTGGGCTTTAACTTAAATTTTGGTATTTGCTTCTGAGTCACGGTGCCAAATGAGTCACGAATGAACACAAGAGGCAAACTGATCAGCGGTTCAGACTTAATCATGACTTTGTCAATGCTTCACCTTTGACCTTACCAATCCACTCCTTTTATTTTGGTATCAATAGGTGTTTCACCCTCCCCACCCCACCCCCATATTCCGGGGCAGAAATCTCATTGCATTCTTAAGGGGGACAATAAAAAGAGATATTTCCCAAGAGCAATTCCTAAGGGGGACACAAATGACATAGCTTGGTTTACAGTGACATACTGGGGAGGGAGGACATGTCCCCCCCATCCCCTCTGTCCCCCTGAGATTTCCGCCTATGCCTATATGGGCAGCTGTGACATGATGCATTATGGCTCAAGAACATATGCAGAGGGCAAAGGGCAAAGGTTAATTTTGCAAACATGGCCGTGTATGATGTCATGAAACTTGACTCAGTTAACTTACACATTGATGGACATTGTCATTTAAACTCTTATCTTTGTGTTTAAGCTTGGTCTCACTGTGAAATACTTCTCAGGCATCCACATACACAGGTACTCAGCACACATAGACACGCAGTCTAACACAGACCACACACAGCTAATGTAAGTCAGTCATACGTACACAGAAAAAGGTGTTCAGGGTTCGTGTCCACGTGTTTTCTGGTACGTGTAATCATGCAGATGTTTAACTTTCTACAGCGGTAAAAGGCTGTAGAGGAAAGGAAGGAATGTGTGGCAGCAACACAGCTTCCAAAATGCCAACGGCTCCTCTGAGAAGGTTAAAGCCCTCTGAACACACAGTCTAAAATTGGCAAAAACAAGTGATCAGTTGTGACACATGAATCAAAAGAACAGTGGGTTTACTGACTTACATCTTCAGTCCGGATTTGACTTGACAAGGACTGATAAGAGAGATACGTGTGAAGGAGAACAGGCACCCAGCCTGCTTTCTGATGATACCAAAATTCTGGACCTGTGCTCCTCATCCTCACCACCAGTTCCCTGTACCCTCCCTTGGACCCCTTCCGCAGACCCACTCCCCTGTGTGCCAGACCATGGGACAGGAGTAGCGTTAGTGACATTACCCCACCCACACTGCTCCCCTTACTGTTCACAACACCCTTTAAGCCAAGCGTACTCTTTGCTTTAAGAGATTAGATGTTGTCGCTTTTTAATCGCAAAAATTGTGAAAATAAATGTCGGTTAGGAGTGTCACAATTGGGTTTCACTCCATCTTACAGAGGATGTTTATACACCTGCAGTACTGAAGCGGATACCTAAATTCTACCCAGAAAAACTGCATAACTAGCCCTTTTTTGTCTGATGCTTGGTTTACAATTCAGGTCTCCCAATACACAAATCAGCAATAACCTGTTTTCACAAGATCCACGTTACATTCATTACCTTGCAATGACTCCTGGGCCAACAACACACCTCACTAGGAGAAGGGAAAGGAAAAAAAAAAAAAAAAATGTTGCAACTTATCTCTCAGATGAAAGTGTATGAAACGTACTACACGGTGTTAAGGCCATTCAGGTCTAATGAGTGTGAAAGACTCCTGAAAGGCTGTGAGGGGGTCGTTGTCACGACACAGTGATTGTAGGAATTAAATATGCAGCCTCTCCAGAGCTCCTCAACACGAGAGGGCCTTTTATCCAGCTCGTGCTGCTCCGGCGTAGCCTGTCGGGCCCGTGTGAGGCCACAGCAGTGATGATGTCATACTCCTGAAGCTGAGGCAAACATTTTGATTTGCTGGGGATTTGATTAGCTGGGGATCCACATCGTTTCTCAAAGTACTGGTGCTGGGTGGGTGGATCGGGGTGGGTGTGTGTGTGTGTGTGTGTGTGTGTGTGTGTGTGTGTGTGTGTGTAATCGAGAAAAAACTGTTGCCATTTTGTGCTCTCATCCTGTCAGAAAAAATAAACGTTCTTT
>JABJVR010000031.1:7934100-7952921 GCA_025773905.1 Chitala chitala
CCCCCCCCCCCCCCCCCCCCCCCCCCCCCCCCCCCCCCCCCCCCCCCCCCGCACCACCCCGCCCCCCCCCCCCCCCCCCGCCCGCTTTTCTTCCTCTAATGGAAACCTGTGAAAAATCAGACAGTAACTACGCTAATCCAAGGCATGAAAAATGGGATCTTTACCAGAAAAGGAATGGGCGCAGAAGGAAACTCCAGAATTAAGCAGGGCAGGCTGGTGTGGACATGTTTCCAGGCTGTCAGGCGCTCGTCTAAATAATCAAAATATGTGGCGAGTTAAAGGAGGTCAGGTGGCCTGGGTGCGGACTGGCAGGCTGAGAATATAAAAGAAGGCCATTGAGTGTTGGGGGTGGGGTGATGGAGCCAGGAGGGGCGAGCTGGACCTACTTACACACAGATCTGAACTCCTACAGAAGAAGAAAGGCAAACTGACAGAGGCGTGTGCACACACACACACAGAGACAAACACACACAGGGACAAACTTGGAAGGAAAGTCGCACTGGATGCAACACAGCACTACATTCTCAGTTTGCATCAGGTGTCTGTGCTACCCTTCATCATCATCATCGTCATCATTCTGACCCAGGGCTATTGTACCAGGCCATCCCACCGCCCCACCTTCCCACAATCCACTAGCCATTCTCACCCCCCTTCCTCCCATGTTAGGCTTACGCAGAGCAAGGCTGTTGGGACGAGGCCCGTACATACGGACATTCCATGAAAACACACACACAAATACACACACTTTGCTCCTTGTTGTGGCGCACACCTACTGTTGCAGAAGCGCGACAGAGAAAGCCACAGGTTTCACCACAAGGACAACTGGAATACAAAAAAAAAAAAAGAGAGATGGGGGGGCATTGGGGGGGCATTCTGCTGCTGTCTCCGAGGCAGCCTATCCATTATTTACATGCTGAGCAAATACTCTTATCTAGGGCAACCTACAGGGCTCTCAATTATACACTTCACCCACTCACCCAGCTAACACACATTTAGTGGGTATCAGGCCCAGATGTGTGCCTAATGCCTTAATCAACCCTCTCTGGTACCACGGTCTATTTTAGACCACTTGCCCTCAAATAATGTTATTTTTACATAAGCCTTCCCATATGACTAAGTCAAAATATTAGAAGATGAAAACGATGAAGAATGTATTTGTATGCGTTAAAAATGCGCGTCTGCAACCTGATGCCTTTGCTTGCTGCAAATTGCGTAGAACATAGCATGTGTTATGTAAAGTGAGTCTCTATTACCATGGATCCAATTTTTCCTTTTTTTTTATGTTGAGGGTTTTTCTGACTGACACACTTTGCAGTGCAAAGTACCGTGGAAACAGAAAAAAATATTATTTCAATAAACTCAGGTTATTATTATAATCTCAAGGAAAATTCACAGGAATCCATGCCTAGTTAAAAAGCAAGTTTGGTCGCTTACAGCTAAAAACCGTTTTCATCAAACGTGTCAAAAGTCCAAACTATGTGTGGAGCTTTCCCACTTAACTTTCCATAACTGGGATATAAGAGCAATTCTGTACTCGTGCTGTCACACACAAGAACATTTCAAGCGTATAAGTTCTAATGAAGTGGCATTACTCAGAGTCTTACTGCTAACGGTGAACATGACTGGTAAATATGGAAACTCTTTGTTGCTTGGTAGCGAGGAACTGGAGACATGAAGAGGGTGTCTCTCAGCGTTGCCTCCTCCCCTCGCAAAGCGAATCCCGCTGTCGGCTCCTAAATGGAACGGGGACCGAATTTTCTTCAACGGCGCACGTGTTGAATGCGTTTATTTTAATGCGCGTCACCGGCGCCGTGACGACCGTCGTGCCTCGATCCCAACGATGCACCTCTGAGTGAGGCACTTAACCTGTCCCGCTCCGGTAAAATACCCAGCTGCACAAAGGGGTAAAAGTGTAGGGAAATTGTAAGCTAAGTAAATTGCTCAGGATAAAGCCAAGGGTTTTGAATGTCACCGTACGCACATGTTTGCTTTTTTGTTACGCGTTTTACAAGGGCACAGGTGTCCACGGGCGGTACAAAAGGACGCAGTGAATGAGACTATTTGAAAAGAAAACCACAGTGCATAAACTTGGGAGCCTGGCTCTTTGTAAAGCTGGCCAATCAGAGAGGCCTGTGCTTTGGGTGAAATAGAACCCTTGTTATGCTCATTAAGGTACAGGTATGGGGGGGCTGTGTAATGCAAAGTGCTGTTTTTCTTCAGCAACAGAGTGGACTGGATGGTTATAGGGGGCCACAAGGATCAAAGGATACTGTTGCCTGTAGGGTGGTCTCTTAAGGGCTGGGGAGGGCGTGGAATGCTGGACAATCACTGAGCACACCAATGGTTCCTACAAAAGATCTTTATGTGTTTTTCTTTTTTGTTGGACATAGACCATGTGCTTTTCTTCTATTGCTGCCCAAGGTCCAGAGTCACACTTGCATAAAGCTACAACTTAGACCCCCACCCACAAAGCAAGGGAGGGGAAAGTAGGGGGCAGGAGGACTTCCTCAGATCAGAAGGATTTAATTTTCCCCACTATCCTCAGACGCCGTGTGGTAGACTAAGTAATGGGGGAAGAAGATCGTAAAAGAGGGACAACTCTGTGGATGGTAAAATGTGTAGACTGTCTTATTTGAGATGTGGAGTGGGGGTCCTGGGAGAAGCTCTCTGATCTCTGCTGGCCCCTTGGACACCTGCAGTGTAATCCGCGGCTCACCACATCCCCATGACAACCGCGTCGGCGGGGCAGCACGGCCCACTCTCCAACGCTACGCAACACTCTGGACCATTTTCACGTATTCTCCCGGTCCTCTTCAGTCCACTCTCTCAACCTTTTCAGCTCAGCGCCGCGTGATCAAAGAAACGACTTCCTGAAAAACATTTGTCCTCAGATTCCAGCCACACCATTTTGACCCTGATGCTCTGGTTGGTTTAATTTTAAGAATTTTTTTTTTTTTTTTTTGCATTTTAAAAAGCAGCCTACATTTCCAACGTGCAACCAAAATTTTAAAAAGGCAGTAGTCAGTCGGTGTAGTTCCTGTTTTGGCACTAATTTTAAGTAACACAGAGTCATCTGTGCTATAACCATGCTACCTTTTCTGAATACATAACTGGAACAAAGGAGAAGTTTGTATCTTCTGAAAAGTGAATGAATTACAAATAATTGTACAGTTTTGTTGACAATGAAGGCTTTGCTGTTCAGTGGATTGGAGCTGATTTGCATATGAGAATTTGCCTATTTGTCCACGTATGTGTGTATGTCTGTGTTCTTTGCTTTGTGCGTAGAACCGGTTTTTCAGAAGGGCTTTATTGTGTCTTGACAACCACACTGCTGCTGAGACTACCAAACCCTTTAAGGTGTGTGTGTGTGTGTGTGTGTGTGTGCGTGTGCGTGTGGCTTATGGGTTCAGTTCCTTCCATGAATCACCAGCAAGGGTCTGCTGACTTCACACGTGATGTCAACCGCCAGGCCTAAATCTGGGACAGAGGTCACATGACTGGCTCTGCATGGAGCTGTGTTGGCCTGCGAGTGTGGAAACGCAGAAGGCAGCTGTTCAGGACACACCTGTGAAACTGTGCGCCCAGTTCGTGGACAGCGAAGAATGTGGGAGGGGCCTGCCTGCCGTACCCGAGAAAGGCGGCACACGTGAACAGTTTCAGTAAATATTCAGCTCCATAAATGGGCGTAGCGCAAAAACATCAGGCATGCAAGTCATTTTGGATAAAGCTGTGTTAAGTAACCAAATAATAACATTACAAAGTAATCTGTCAAAACCATTTAGATTGCAGTGACAGGAGGAGGAGCGATAAAGTGAGGAATTGAGGAAAAGGTGATTACTAGTATTATTTTATGGTTAGGCGTTGTTGCTTTCTCCTCTTTTGGTGTGTCATTTATCAGAAGCCTGCACGTCTCCCCCTGACCCTCTTTTCATTCCCTTCAGCTCAACATTCCCTTCTTCAGCCTTTTACTGTTTCCACCACTTCTAACCCTCGTGACCCCTGAGTCACCTGTTTTATTGGTCAGCCTGCGCAGCTGCTCAAAGCCTTCTGGGATGATTATCCAGGAACGCACCAAGGAAGAAAGCCACTCTATACCCTCCACACACATGCGCAGGTGTGCGAGTACATATGTGTGTTTACATATGCGAAAATGCCACAGGCTCCTGCACATGACCGTATATGAAAGCGTGTGAGAGTACTCGTGCCTCTGGGTGCCTGTGTGTGTTTATGTGTATATCTGGTGTTTTGTGTGTCTGCTGAGCTATGTGACATCCTGTATGCCTATATGTCTGTGTGAGGGCATGCGTTTGTAAGTATACATGGGAATATGTCTCTGTGTGTGTGTGTGTGTGTGTGTGTGTGTGTGTGTGTGTGTCAGTCTGTGAGCTTTCATCTGCGAATGAAAAAATGTGCAAGTGTATGAATGTATGTAGATAGTAAAAGTTTAATAACAAAAACATTTTTTGAGTAATGAAGAACCCACATATACCTTGACAAAATATTTATAGACAAGTGCATACAATTTAAAAACAGAAAAAAAACTAATTATCAGAGACAACCTGGTTTCAGGTGCTCTTGAAATTTTGACTGATTCTGTTAGCCCGTGTATATATGATCCCATACAATGCTTCGTACATACGTGTACCTACATCCGTGTGTATTAAAAGTACGTCTGGGCGTATGTTTGAGCTTCTGGCTTCGTGTCAGCACGTCTGTATGTGGTGGTTTCTTCTGGTTCAAACCTGTGAAAATCTCCAACATAGCTGCTACCGTACCCTGGCTAATTTCACCTCAGAGAGGCACGGTGTTAACAGCGACACGGGGAACTGTGTTTACAGCAGACGCTGATGAGACTGAAAAGGAGCCAGCTGTTACGCGTAATCGATTTTATCCGTCTTAAAGACCCGAAGGTCCCCAGACAATTTAGAGAAAGGTTTTAAGAGGCTGGAGACCACTCAAGGAATCCAGATCCCATCGATTCAGAGCAGGGGGTGGAGAGTGCAGAGCCAGTGACCTGGCCCGTGATTCAGAGCAAAGCACACACTCGAGTATGCCAAAAAAAAAAAGTGTTCCAACTCCAACAGTAACACCCCCCCATATACACACACACACACACACACACACACACACACACACACACCCCTGCACTACCACCAACCCAACTGCCCAACAGCCGCCCACGTGTGAGGAAGTCATTTGTGTCAGAATCCCTTGAACCCGTGTTGTTCCAATACATGGGTAACACTGCGGACTTTAAAGTGCTTCGTAGCTGCTGTATCGTCTTTCAGCCTTGAAAGTTAAAAAAATGCTCACAAAGCAATCCTTTGTAGATCTGGCCCTCACACACAGCTTGCAAACACACTATGCCTGAGGGAGGCCTAGAATAGCAGCTGCTGGAACCCTCAACTTCTTCATGTTGCCCCCCCCACTTCACCTGCACTGCTACGGTTACCGTGCCTCCCTTAACAACAGGTACTAATACAGAAAGACCTCCTGCAACCCAAAGCCTTCCTTATGCCCATTTGGGCTAAATGACCCACACCAAATTTTTCAGTAACCATGTCCCTGATTCCTTAACTATAGAAAATCGCATTTTTCTTCAAGGCCAGCACCCAAGCAGCCTGCTCCGTTCCAGTATACCTCAGCAGCAAATTTCATTATAGCCATTCATCACCCACTGTAAGATTGTGCAAGAGACTCACACAGTCACATCACATGTTTCCAGAGCAACCGTGAACACATACAGCACGGCAAATTTTACACGTATGTTAATTGTTGGGGTCTTTGTGCTACCAAAACTTAACACATTCCTGCCCTATTCACATCTTTGTCGCCATGGAAAGACAACAAAACTCTCCATGAAAAGTTACAGAAACACATAGATTGTCTTGATAGATTAGACTAAACTAAAATTATTCCAACTTTTAAGAAAATTATCGTTCCCTTTTAAAAGCACTCCTTAGCTCACTTGCATGCATGCTAACATTTGTGCACATGTTATCAGGTCTACTAAAGAGTCCACAGCCATGGTTGGCGAAGGCTCTTTGGCTGAGCGGCACGCTGCCTTGATCCATTTATGAATCGAGGGTGTGTGCGCGCACCGCCTGAGACCGCTCTCTGTTATGTCTGTCCAATGGCACGCCACTTGGCTCCGGTTCTGAAACAAGCCTGAGACAGAGACGGGTTTTCAGCGAGTGTCGACGCTATCTCTGCCCCAGACCCCCTCACACAGACTTCATACTGTTCTGTTCACCCCCCCAACTCCTTCCCCCACACACACACCACCTACTGTCACTCCAACCCTTGCCCTCTTTAAAGTGTGCGTGTGCGTGTGTGTGTGTGTGTGTGTGTGTGTGTGTGGGGAGGGGGGTGATGTCACCACCTATGGTGATCAGGTTCCAAGTTGAGAGAATAAAAAAAACAGATAACCATCCCCAGAAAAAAAAGCTATTCACCACATGACCTGGCTTGGGTTATGACCCCCCCCCCCGCAACTTCTGCCATTTTACTGTGACTGTGAGTATAATGAACTGCACGAATACATTATAATACATAATTAGACCACTTGTTATTTCAAAGATCCAACATTATTAGCTTTCATAGTGTTATAATTAAAATTTTAAGATAGGTCTTGGTAAATGTATCCATGTATGAATGAATTCATTTCAAATTTCAATAATATATATCATTTAATAAATGGATGCAGATAGCAGAGAAGTAATGCATTACTCAATGCCAGGAGAGGACTTCATAATTAAAAAGGAATTTAAAAGTGAAGAAATCTGAAACGGACAAAACCAAGAATGTAAGGAATGAGAAAAACTGGACAAAGCGTAATATAACTAAAATCCAGACATATAACAGCATTCTCTAAACAGAAGGCATTTCACAGGAAGCAAACGAGGCCAAAGGCAGTGAAGTGGGAGGGACTGTTATAACCATAAAGTTCACCTGAGTTCACCTGGGGAGCTGCATGTCTCCCCTGTATACTGCAGGTAAAGAAGGTGTACTGCAGGTAAGGTAGATGTGCTATGGCATGTCCTAACATGCTCTCTCGAAACTTTCTTTCCACAGGTACTCAGTGAGTCAACTGATACTTAGAGAGACAGATCATGGCTAAGAGGTTTTGAATGCACCAAAGATTAGACTGTTTGTCTGCAGCTTTTCCATTAAATCACCCTTCTCTGGCTTTATCCCGAAGCTCATTGCCCTCCATGTCGAAGGGGAATATGTCTGCTAATACTACCCAGTCCATTAATAATAAAAAACCACCGTGATGAAGCTGCAGGACATGTGCAGAGAATCACGCGACTCTTCATCCTCAAGCTACGTGCTTCTTAAGAGGACATTTTTTTTAAGCTTAAACTCTTCACACGTGCACCTGAACGTTCCTGGAACCACCCATAAACGTAGCTACAACTTTTTTTTTTTCCTTTCTCGGTTTCTTTATAAAAACACAAATCCCGTGCCGTCATATTCTTTCAGGCTGTCATTACTGTTCTTTAATCATTATGGCAGAGAGCTAATTCGCCAATTTATATTTATGTATGCAAAAACTTTAGCCTGCAATTAAAACACTGCAAATGAAGAAGAGTTGCCTCGTTATTCTATCTTTCTCTGGGTTTTAATCTCACCTATTTGATTTTGTCACACTCCATAAAACATTAAAAATAGTTGAGGGAACACTGACAGGGAACTTTTGATGACAGGCAGGCACTTTCTGAGGATCTAGAGACACAACCAGAGCCAGATGATATGAATAATAAACACTAATATCAAGGTCCTTAAAGCCTAGAAATGAGCTGAGTGCGTTTACTAAGAGGCACCCAGGGGACCACCGGTGGCTAGGTCTGCAGAGAGGCTATATAAGGACTGGCAGATGTGTGATCAAACTCGGTGACATGCAGAGAGGGCGGCATGGTAACACAGCAGGTGGGAGACGAGGCAATGGAATGTCTGGAGTGACAGCCATGTTGCCGAGTAACTTCCTTCGTAATGGAATGTTCGTCCACTTTGGAAGTTACCGCTTCTTAACACTCCTACGCACACTGTGCAAATATGCAAGGAACATATACAGTATAGGTGTGTGTGTGTGTGTGTGTGTGTGCGTATAAAGATCCGTTCATGTGGAGCTGGCAGTCATTAAATGTGTTAAAAGAGAGACACGGTAAACTAAGACACAAAAGTTGAAGATTTTTTTTTTGTCTATTTGATGATAAACCAAGGCGTTCAACATGTTAGCAGCATTAATCCAGATGCAGTAATATGGGACCTGCCCTCCACCTCCCCCGGGGGCCCTGCCGCAGGATCGTGTGCTCAGGCAGGGCGCCAGTCCAAGGGTTTCCTTCCCACCCAAAAAACCACGCGATTTTCCTCATGCACACCTGGTGCCTGGAACTAGGCAGTCAGTACAGGACTGAAAACTGCACCATCCTCCATTTTACACCTATCAGCTCCATGCGTCACATGAAAACAGACAGAGAGGAGTGGAGAGGCGGTTAGAATCAGCAATCTTCAGCTTAAGCTTCCGTTTTTCTTTGTCACAGACCGACGTCGAAACAGATGGATGAATAGGAATTCAAAAACTGCGAGGAGATGCGTTAACTCTTCTTTCAACCATTTAGTCTTTCAAAATCCTTCGTTCTGATCAAGTACCGTTCACCGCTAATCACAAACGTTTCTTAGCAAACATATTTACTAATTGTGCCCTAACAAGACCTCACCTTGGCTTGAGCATTTCAAATTTGAACAGTAAGTTGAAACCGTCAGTGTTTAAATTGATGCTGCCGATAACAGTATTTCTGCTCTGTAAAATGAAAACTAGGGTGCAACTGGTAAAAGGAATGTTTCATATCTGGCTGGTGTGACCACATCTTAGGGAAAGGTAGTTTTATTCGGGGCTCCCCTCTGGCATGCATAATCCAACATGCTCAACAAACTCAGAAAAGAAAATCAAGGTTTTGCTTCAGGATTCTGACATCTGTCCAGTTTGTACACTGGCCCTGATACGAAAAAAAAGACTTAAAAGAATAAATGTGTGTGGGCGTATTTCTACCTACAAATAGGAATCGTGTCAGTAATGCACAAGCATAAACAGGAGATTCCATAGATCATCAAACAGAATTTAACAACAAAACTTTTTTTTTTTTTTACAAAAAAACAGAATAAAAGTACTCACAGGCATGAAACATGTTTGTCCTCTGCTGAGAACCTCAGGTGAGTAAGGTCAAACAAAAAATATATATTTTTTTTATCCTGAAGGCTGTAAGCTAGGCCCTTTGTTTGACTCCAACTTCACAGCATGCCCTTCGACCTGGAAGTTATAAGCCAGAGGCCATGTGAAGGGCCCATCTAGGAAATTAGGAGCAACATCCATGACTGACAAAATACTGTTCACCCTCATATGCAGGCTTTTTAATTTTTACAAAGATAGGTAACATTTTGTTAAAATAATAATTCCAAAACTGGCTGCTAGAAAATAGTGTGTATAATATTGCCATAGCCAAGGCTGCATTACTTAACACACTGTGATGTATTGATTTTTTTAATCAAAATAACCCTTTTCTTAGCATCCCTGTGGCTTGAATAACATTGTTCCTGCATGTCACATTTCATGCAAAAAAGTGACCCAGTAGAAGAGTGGTTCTTATCCAGAATTAAAAATAACCAATATGAAGAATGGTCCTCAGCCTTCATTTCTCCGTTATGTTATCATATTACATAGTATGTGACATTACAATGTGGAGATGATAAGACAGCTAAGCATGACTTTAGGTAAACAGACATCCTTGAAAGGTTTTACACCAGTGTTACAATAGCAGTGTTACCCCCACACAGCCTGCACACATGTAGGCTTTTGCCCCAGTTCAATGTTAAAGTGCATTACTAATGTAGTCATTTCTGATAAACAGACTCATTGAGGCCTTCCAAAATGAGACATTGCTTTCAAAGTAATCTTTCAGACAGCGGTAAATGCACAGTAAGTCTCTCTGTATATACGGAGACAGCCTTTGAAGAAACAGAGGAAACACTGAAGGGAAACTGGTACAAAAGTCCTTGTTCTCCATGGTAGAATTTATTGCTACTTACCTTTTGAAATAAGATATTTTATCAGTGAAACACATTTGTAGTAGTTTGAACCTTTTAAACATCACTGAATGTTTACTTTGAAAAATCAGGGCAAATGTCTTCCATACAAGTGTGACCCCTCTTGAAACTTGCACCTGAAACTGTCTATTTCCAGTTCTAATTCCTCGATGATTACAGTACCTCACGCCCACGGACTACAGTGACAGGGATCAGGGCAGGGTGACTGAGGAACGGATTAACTCTGTGTTCTTTTGTTTGGCCCTGCCAAGTCACTGGGAAAAAACCTGCCAGGGTTCAACCAACAAAAGCATGGCAGACCTCAGAGTCACGCCCTGACCCGCGAGGCAGGTGGCCTGAGCTCCGCGACATCGTGAGAGACGCAGAAGAGTCAGTGTTTTTAACCGCTCTGTGTGACATCATCATTAGTATTCACGTTACCTGCGCCGTTGACACACACTCAAGCCTAGAGGAACGGGACGCCAGCCAACGCACAATGTGAACAAGTGGCTCTTTAACATAACAGGGCTAGTGTGGAAAACAAGGGGTGTGTGACAGTCGGCTGCATCTTCACCTGACCGTCTACAGCGATATAAACTAATTTCCAGCAGATGTTAGCAGCAGAATCGCCGCCTGTCTTTAAACACACTGTGACCTTCGTGAGAGGACATTAGAATGAATCAGGGCATCCATCTCCAGCGCAGATGAGACGAAGCGAGAACGCCACTATGTTTGTGGATGGTGGGGCAATCTGAGCGATTCGTCTCGTTTCACGGCACTTCTCGCTCGCTTTAAGAAAACAAATATTTCTCTGCAGTACTCTCAGTGGTGACCCTCTGATAACCTAGCAGGCGAAATGCTGCCAGTAGACTTCTGAAGAAAAAAAATAAAGCCTTCTCCATTGAAAACTCAAAACAGTTAGACACACAGTCCTAAAGGTCAAATGACAGAAAACGTAACTGCCTCGTATTGAACAGATTTGAACTTTCAACCCGGATTTTATCTTTAAAGGTAGCATCAGCCTCATCCAGACCAGAAGCACCCGTAAATAATTGGTAATTATTTGGCTCGGTCAGAGCAAACCTTTCTGGTTTGGTACGATTTGAGAGATAAGGAATGAACTGATGAAGTTGCCTCAGATCATATAAGTAATAAGTATTATGAGGAACAACTGACGAGCTGAAGGAGGTGCTTTTTGTAGAACAGAGAACTCTACATCCTGTTTATTGACTTTTAATTATGCTTGGGAAACTTGCCAATAAGAAAGGAAACAAAATTATTTTTCCATTGTATGCAGGCACCTTAATGAATCCAAGGCAGACACAGTTTTTAGTCTACATTTTGTGTCACAAAAACTGTAGATCATGCAGATTTACAACGAGTTGGGTTTGCTGCTATTACAGGACTGTATGTACTTTCGTTGCTGTTCAGTGGTTTAGTCGTGTCCGACTCTTCGTGACCCCATGGACCACAGCACCCCAGGCCTTCCTGCCCTCCACTGTCCTCCGGAGTTTACTCAAACTCATGCCCACCGTGTCAATGATGCTCTCCAACCGTCTCACCCTCTGCTGTCTCCTTCTCCTTTCTCCTTTTGCCTTCAATTGTATGCATTTTAGGTGAGGTAATTTCAGCAACTGATATACACTGGCTTCAACTTAAGTACATAAAAAATTGGCAATAAATCAATTTTTGTCAAGACTTGATTCTACTATTCTAGTATTCTCCGGATCACATTTACTCTTCGCCAAATTCCCACTGCAACGAGGGGGAAAAAAAAAATCTTGCACCAACACTCACATTCTAATTCATTTAGCCACTTAATGTATTCTTCTCCTTCTCTGTCCTCTCATATTCCTCCCCTTAATCTTGGTGCTGGTCTTTTTTCCCTTCTTTTTCTGCTCACGTCCCAGCAGACAAATCTGGCCCCACATGCATCATGGAAAGAAAACAGCCATGAACCAGGCTAAAGAAAAATTCTATGGCACTCAAAATTTTTCACTATCTTTGCATAACAACTTGAGACACAGTCACAGTCGTGATGTGCTTAGCATGGCCCTGACTAGCAATGTGTAACTTTCACAAGGTACTGGCATCACTGCACACAGTATTTTACACAGAGGAACACACACATACGGGGTAGTTAAGCTTAATTCCTAGTATTGCTTGCAATGTTTATTTTTGTATCTGGGCCACCATTGTCTGCAACAAGATTTGGGTGGCCTGTGTAAATCTAAACATAGGCCATGAACAGGTTGCCAATTACTACATTAAAGTCTTTATAGGGGTAGTATCTTTAGATAAAACACAGTTTTGTACAATACGCTTGAATACACACTTACTATTGTTATCGTATCACTGTATAACAACACTATACATGTTTTGGAAGGGTTTAATTAAAAAAATGAGAAGTAAATTCTAAAGTGGTGGTTTTCAATTTGTGACCCAATGCTAGAAAGTACAACCCATGACATCCCACATCTTTTGAGTATTTTGTCTGAAGTCAAGCTTTATAGTGAACATGGTTTTAAAATAGGTATAATTCACTAGCCTATTAAGGCCATGTTGTAACGATGTAGAACCATTTCTGAAGCAATTCACCAGTAAACGAATTAATTTATATCAATCTGTAATTTCATTAAAATCCTGCACGTAGGCTATAACGTCATGAACACACCACTGAGCCCATCGTGTGTGTGTGTGTGTGTGCAATACATGGGTAATGGCCATTATGCACACTTTAGAGTTAGGCCAATTAGCACATGTGACCCATGAGAACTGCTTTTAGGCACAGTTGCTGCCCAGTTCATTAGAAGTTTAAGGACCGCTGGTCTAAAGTGTTCCACAACATTGTACTTGTTACGTCATCTTGATGGGTGTCCAATTCAAGGTCCCATGGAAACCAAAGACAATCAACAAGGTCCTTCTGAAACACATCTATTTCCTTGTTAACGTTTTGCTAGGGCTGTGGATTTCATCTTTTTCTTGCTGCAGAGTTTATAACACTCTAGAATAACTTGTTTGACAAAATCAAGTTTAAGTGTTAAGTGACAAAGTTTGTGTTCCTTTACCTGAGTGACGATTGCAGTAATTTAAAACGAGTTTAATTGCCATCATGTTATAATTTGCATTCAGGTGCAGCAATTGCCCAGAACTCAACGTCAATCATGGATGCTTTACGGATAAAAATAAATGTGAGCCTATCAACATACGTAATTTTAAAAATAAACGTTCATGTTTGTACAAGTAATAAAGATCAGAGAACGCACCTGTGCTATACACCTGTTCTAGTGTGATTACTTTGTACCACTCTGAGTCATTCTAACTTTATAATATAAGGAATATTAATGACTGTTTTACTAAGAATGCATTTTTGTCATAATTATATACATTTTAATTCTAGATGAATATATTACTGTAATACAAAATATTCATTGTAGTATTTGAAACATTCTTGGTTAAATCAAACGTAATTCCATCAAAAATAATATATTGAAAATGAGTCAAAATATATATGAAAAATACACATTACTCTTATGTTGTCAGACACGACTCCCACTCCTGCATACACACTACAATACAGACACACACTTGCACACCGATACACACACGGGGATGTTGAACTATAGGATCAATGAAAGTCTTTACCCTGAATTCAGCTGCCAAGAATTTCCATTAAGATGAAGTCAGGAGCCTGTCTGGTTATCTCTCTCATTCTGTCCTTCTCTTGCCGGCTGTAAGCAGCAGGTGTAAAAGCCTGAGATGTTCAGAACATGAAAACTTGTGTGCAGAATTACATTCACGAACCACGAACTAGGTTTCAATGTGAGAATCTCCCATGATTACATCAGGAGGCTGATTTGCTTGTCATTTTTCCTGTAGCACTAAAAGCCACCTTATTTACACGCTGCATTGCTGAAGACTCAGGTTAACGGGTTCTGGACTGACAATGGGCACAACAGTGTATGTTTAGCCAAAAAGACATTACAGTTAAGCAACCAGAGGTTCTGGTCTGGCTCCCCAGCGTATGAATGCGGCATCCTTGTGTGAAGCACATTTGCAGGATTGTCGCTCTTCCTTCTGCACAATAGTGAGCTATATGCGTCAGAGTGGAACCTGGGCCGAAATGTGTCGTGTGTGTAGAAGTGTAATACTGCCATGTAATAATCACAGCCTGGAGTCACTCAGAATGACTGGAGCCCAGAGTCCATAGGAAACACATTTTATTGAAAAACAAGATCAGTTTGTAACAGACTGGTGGAATGTGTGTTGTTGTTTCTTTCTCATTAAATGTTTTTTTTTTTTTTTATGTGGCCCTGGCTATTTCAACTGCAGGTTCTGAGGCAGGACAGCCCGGACACCCTGAACAATCTGTGTAAAAACGGGGTGGTGAACATACAACTCATTCATAATACTGTGTTAATTACAAACTGGACAAAAATGAAACAGAAACCAAAGGAATTAAATAAATATTTATGGTACACACGTATGGCACAAATATGCAGCAGTCGGTTTGGCAATGTTTTTTTTTTTAATCTGTCCTTTTTAAAACCAAATTTCCATGAAACAGTGCAAAAGGGGGTTGGTGGTAGGTCACTGACTTTCCAATTAGCTCTAGCTAAAATACATAGCAAAAAATTCAAATTTTATACAAAACATCTTACTTAGGTGTTCATAAAAAAACTCATTATCAGATTCTGTTTTCAGTATTTACACAAGCTGGTTACCAAAAAAGTAAGTCATTTTACCGTGGATTGGATTGGATTTTTTTCCCCGTGTAGTTTTTTTTCTTTTTTCTTCGGTTTTCTAAAAAGGTGGATAAGGCTATCGTAACAACCCGGATTTCATGTACAATACAAACAATAACGTATTTACAATATTTAAACTACAGATGTACGGTGCAAATTTCAGAGTCACGTGACCAGGGCTGACCATACAAGCAAGGCATTTTACAGTAGCCTGAAGAAGCGGTTTCCAGTTGTCGCACGTCATTCCCTTCGCAACACTGCTGCAACAATGCAGCAACACTGCTGCAACAATGCAGCTTGGGCAAAGTTACAGCAATATAAAGAGAATGCTGTGCATTAAAACCAGGCAACGACTTCAGATTTAAAGAAACTAATAAGATTGTCATATTCTGCCCCAGTTGGAGAGCAGCCAAACAGCTATGAGTTTTTGTTTTTTTTTTTTTTTTTTTTTTTAATTTTTATTAATTTTCTTAAATAACCTCTCAGATGAATTGAATTTCTACTGTATTTCACAGCTTACCTCCTAACGACAGCACAGTAAAACAGAGTTTCTAAAGGAACGTTCAGAAAAAAAAACCCTAGGGAAAAAAAAAAACAAACAGCAGATTCACATAACAAACGTTGCTTGTTTAAGGTGTATCGTTATCAGTGGTTTAAGAACACTTTCCTTGGGTAAAGTTTTTTTAATAGTTAAAAAATAAATAAAAATTGCATATTTGCCAGTATTGTAGCCTCAGACAGAGACACAAATTCACACAAGGCTTTTTCTCTTGGTGGGAGTAATGTACTCAATGAGGGAATGAGGGATTAAAAATAAAGGAGTTTTGGACGACACCAACACACAGGTAAATGAGAGTCGTAACCAGGGGCAACTTCCGTACTGTTCCCCTCATCTCAGGCGTCTCCTTCTCTCTGGAATACCGGCTAATGCCGGCAGCACTAACGTGTGTAGAATAATAACGAAGTTTTTGCCACGCATATGAAAACAGCTGTGTTCAGGCTGAGGGGCTTCAGATGAGGTACAAGAGGAGGTATGCAAACACACACACACACACACACACACACACACACACACACACAGTCAAGTACATCTAAATGAAATCTCAGGGAACAGAGTTGGGGTAGGCATGAAAAACTTCCCACCACCCCTTTTGTATGGGGAAGTGGTATGGGATTTTCTGGACAGACACTGGGTCAGGCCAGTGCGATATACCACCGACTCCGGCCCAGAGTTCAAAGAGCACATTCAAGGGCCCTGTCTTTGTGCATTTACACCAGTCTCAACTATTTTTGGACCAGAACTATTTTCCCAAGGGCAGAGGTCCAAGTTAACCCCTCCCTTTCTCTTCCCCAGCCCTATGTTTTAAAAAAGGCAACTCAAGATATTTGTGTGGGAATGAAAGAAAAGTGGAATTTTTGAAACAAAAATCTATCTTGCATATGTGCATTACCATAATATATTATTAAAGTTCTCACAAATTCCCAAATAACTCCTGTCCTCTACTTGCCTATCATAAATAAATTCCTTTTCTTAATTTTCTTTCTTTATCTACTTTATCTCCTCTTAAATGTACAGTTAATCCTCCAGAAAAACAGGTGTTTAAAAAACAGCAAATGAACTAGGAACATAGAATTTGCGTGTAAAACTCCTGTGCTTAACATGTTGAGGAGAGCACCACACAATCCACAAATCCCCTGCCCCCCCCACAAGCATCCATGGGGCATTCAGCGGATTTCAGTACCTAGGCTCGCTTCAGCAGCCGGCTAAAGCACACCAGGGTTGTCAGTTCTCCTTTTTTTTAACACAGCAGTAACGCAGGTAAGTCTTGCCTGTACCTACAGTTCATCGACTCCCGATCTACAAGAAAAGCCCCTCTCAAAGGGTAAAGTAGTCCTCCATTCTGCTAGGGGCACTATTGAAACTATTCTTAAATCTAAACAGACCTTGAGATTCTCTCATTGCCACAGCAACTGTTGGTTCTTTGCAGCCATTGCGAAGGAACCAAAAAAAAAAGTGCTGCTCTAAGTGTGTGTGGTTCCCCCAGCACTGCAAAGCAGCAGTCCCACAGAGGTGGGTGTGGTTTGCATGCAGACAGACAGAACGGACCAATCAGATCCCTGTGTCATCTACTGTCTTTAACAATTCTTCCCTCCTGGTTACTCCACTTATTTTGTCTCCCAGTTCCTTCCTCTGTACTCCACGTCAGTGGCCTCTTCTTTAGTCAACACCTACATGCTTGTGACATACTGTATATCCAGCACTCAGATGAGCACAACAGTTTTGTGAGTAACTCCAGTAATGAAAACAGCGATGAAATGAAACTGAAAGGGGAGGGGGCGGGGAGGGGGGGTTTATGTTAATAAAAACACAACGTTCAAGCCTTCAAGTAACAATACTGAGAATGATCAGACTAAAAATAGGTGGCAGGCAAGGAGGAAAACCAAACCAAACCAAAACTTGAAACTCAGAAAGTACAAAAAAGAAAAACGATGTGTGAGTGAGTTGGTGAGTGATCGCCGAAGTGTAGATAAGTCCCTGTGTCAATGTTGAGGAATCGTTCTCCGTTTCCTCGCACGCTTCTATTCCCCAGACTGTCCCTGTCAAAAAAGCACTGAGGAGCAATAATCATTGAAATGAGTTCACGGTCGGCCGGCTCTCTCCGCCTCCTCTCTCGCTCTCTCTCTCGTTCCCTGTGTCTCTCCCTCTCTGCCTTCCTGTCCAAGGCAGGAGTAACATCTGGGCAGAATCCCGGAGCAGAGAGGAGAGACGGCCCGTCCGCCATCGTTCCAACGTCCTCCACCTCCGTTTCTACGATTTCCGCACTCCTCCATACGTCGCGTCTTTGCCCGGACGGGACACAATGGCAAATCGCTCCTCAACGTCAATCTTACTGCAGAAACCCGGGGCCACCAGGGGGAGCCCAGACCCACAGAGCAGCGAACTAGGAGTTTCTCGGAACCGTAATAATTATAATCATATTAATAACCATAATAATAATACTAAAAAGACAAGGACGTGGGCCACCCGCAGATCTGTCTGGTGGATCTCAGACCTTGTAGTAGATGTTAGCTGGACTCTGAGGAGGCATCTCCTGGACTATATAGACGGGGTGGCCGTAGTCGCCGCTGACTTTCTCGTAATGCGGACAGAACACGCTGTCGGCAGTCCTGAGCGGGATGATGATGTCGCTGGGCTCGGAGCCGTTGTTGTTGCCGCCGCCACCGCCACCGCCGCCACGCTTGGGCGAGGCCAGCGTGCTGAGTGACAGTGCCGTGGTGTGCTGCGGCGAGTGCTTGCGGTGCCGCCGCCGGTACTTGAGCAGCAACAGCACGAGCATCACGATGACGGCGACGAAGATGACGCTGCCCGAGGCAATGCCGGCGAAGAGCGCCACCTCCGAGCCGACGATGCTGGACGACTTGCCCCCCTGGCCGTCCGAGTCATTCTCCACCACCGTGGTAGCTGCAAGGAAGGGGACAGGAACAGGGGTGAGCAGATCCACAGAGCACTAACCCAAATACACAGTGGGCAACTGGCATCGTCACTGAAGCCTTTCCAGCTGGCGACCCCCCCCCCCGGGCCACTCCATTTATAAATATCTAGAATAATGTTGTAAACCACTAAACAGACACATCTGACAAGAAAAGAAAACATGAAAATCCAAACACACAAAAATCAGCTTTTTATTTCAATAAAAACAGTATCCCCAGATCAAGTTCTATAAAACAGCACAGCAATTATTCAGGTATGAATACATTATTAACATTAACGGTATCGCAACACATAATGAATGATTTGATTTAAAGCCCATTTACTGATATAGAGTATGAAATTTACAAATATGTTCAAAACGCTTTGGAACTGAAACACTGTGATAAAAATAATTTATTGTATACAAAGACACAAAGGAAGGAATACAATAAATATTTATATATACATATTTTTAAAGCCTATCAATCAATAAGCAAGAAAAAAATAATTAAAAAATT
>JABJVR010000031.1:7962152-7980152 GCA_025773905.1 Chitala chitala
TGTGTGTGTGTGTGTGTGTGTGTGTGTGTGTGTGTGTGTGTGTGTGTGTGTGTGTGTGTGTGTGTGTGTGTGGGCCAGACACCATTATGGTGGCGCAGCGGACAGGCAAGGTCAGTGCATCACGACTGCGGGCAGACAGGATCAATGCCTCTGATTCCCTCCGCTTCGGAGGAGAACAGCGGGGGTGGAGCGCAGCCTTTGCTCCAGCTACGCGGGAGTGTGGGGTGGAGGTGGAGGAGAAAGATAAGGAGAATCACATGGGGGGGGTAACACACATGAGCCGGGCCTCTTTCACATGTGAGAATTATTGCTTTAACCCCTACCAGAAGCACAATTACCCCACACCCTTCCCCCACCGAGGGTCATAAATATTTCGTGGCCCTCGAGAGAAAGGCCAGGACAACACAACACGGCCCAGCAGACGTCCATCACCCTGCGCTTGGCTGTTAACATGCAAACACTTGTCGTAATGGGGACATTATTGAATTTATTACCGCTTAATTTTGCAGGCCAAAAACAGACAGAAAGGTCTATTTAGATCCTGTGCACGTTAACAAGGTGTCAGATATTTCAAGGCTTGTTCGCTGGATTTTTGTGTGTGTGTAAAAATTATGATGCTACAAAAAAGACAGACTAGTTTGCAGATTGATCAGTCTGAAGCGTAGCATGATTACAGAACAAAAGAGCCCTGGTCTTGGAAAATGAACAGAACGACATTCTGCATTCCGCCCTCCCATTCAGTCTCCAAGTATCCTCAAAGAGCCGTCGGGGACATGGTTCTGATCCGGTTCCCTGTAACGCAATGAAACCAATCCAAAGCACACAAGGGTGGCAAAGACCATTCATGTCTCCCTGTTACCTACACGATTTCTATATTTTCTAATTTACCACGGTTAGATTTGCGCTTGGACCACAACGTTCTCTGATGAAATCGTATTCTAGATCCTACTTCAGCCACATCCTCCCATGTCACTTGGCACCTCATTATGTTCGCGTGCAATAACTGTATGGCTCCTGAATTGTTCGTGTCATGCTGTCACCGTCTCTGTCTCTCTATCTCTCTCTCTCTCCCCATCGTACAATAAGCAGGCCTCATGCTGCCTGCCCAGAGCTTCTTCTTCTACTTCTGCCATTCACCACAAACATAGTACAACAGGCGTATGAGACACGCTTCAGAGAACGCTGACGCCCGCTAGCCACAGACGCAAGCAGGGATGCACAGCTGAGAAACGGAGAGGTGGCATAAACCCATCTTGCTTCCACAACCTCCTCACAAAAAAATTATAAAGCTTTACTTGATGGACAACAACAGAAAAACAGCAAAGTCAAAATGGGCTGAAAGGCAATCTGGCCGACCCTGTGCTTGTCCGTGGGGACAGCGTGGACCGAAGGGGCTTTCATCCTGGTTCTGCCTCCACACCATCACACCATCGTCTCTGTAAGCCTGTGGGCCTGCTATTCATCCCATAATCCAGGCCTGTGAGGCCTTCTACTGCTCCGGCATAATAACTACAGTGCTCAGACGTTTCTCCCTCTCGCTTCCTAACCCCCACACCCTTACCCCCCAAGATGATAAGCAGGCCTGAACCACAACTTTTATTCTGCGCGTCTCCATGGGGAGCAATCTCTTTCAGCCTTACCTTTCTGCAAATTGCATGTAAAAGGAGCTTAAACTTTTTTCCCTATTCCTCCACCCCCCCAAAGTCCCACCACTCACCCTTAGAAAACGAGGAGAGAGTTATAGAACAATTACCCCATGGGGGGGCCTCCCTCTGCACAGCCAATGAGATTGTCAGCTGTCCCCTTGCCCAAGGAATTGGGGTCCCCCCTCCCCATCGCTCTTTCACAGTGGATCTGAATCCCCATGCCCTGCTGACGCTACAAAGGGTCTGTATGCAATGTAATCTCCTAATGAACTACACCGTAGTCAGGGGGTAAATTCCCTTTAAATAAAACATGTCAGACGGGCCTGCCTTTTGTTTCTGAGGCCGACTACAAAACGGATTACCAAGGTCTACAAGTCTCAAAGCTCACATATTAGGTTATGGCAAAAATTGAGACAACAAACATGTTTTGCTGGCTAGACAAAGATGAGCGAGGTTATTTATCCATGTACAGTGCTGAGGGTAATGTGCAATAAACTTGAAGAGTGAGAGACTGCTGAGTTTTATTATGTGCTATTTTATTTTCTGCTACTTGCCCAAACTGTGGGTATGGATGGATTTTTAGCAGTGTTCAATATAACATACATCAAACCGAACACAGTCCTATAGGCTTAACATCTGATGTATAAACTATCTGCTTAATTTTAAATGTTTTTTTATCTATATGTAGATATTTGACCATTAACATGTTTATATTTGTGTATTAAATGATTGCAGACTAACTGAAAATACAAACAAATTGTATACTACACTATTTACAATACAAATTCCTACAAGGAAACCGTCAACGAAAACCAAATGAAGTTTACTATCACTATGATGACGACCCCCTTTCTTTCAGCTGCGTGTTTGCATTTGCGAAACAAAGATTTGGGGGGGTGGGCTGCTTTTAACCTTTTCTAAACATCGGTGTTGATACCAGCTATCGATTTCACAAAACAATATCCTACGTCTATCACTTTACAACAGATGAGTTGGAATGATAGGAATGTGGGATCGATCTACCGCATCCTAGATTATTCTTGTGCATTTTTATGGGCCTGAATTAAATAATAATAATAGTAATAATAATAATAATTTTCTAGGCCTGATTTACATTGGTTTATACTTAAGTAAGAACAGTAAAAGTACCAGTTAAAATGGCAAAATACACCACAGAGCACTAAAAGTCTGAATTCCAAACGAAATATTCGTACTTTCTAAACAAGATCACGAAAATCCGGCTTCTCGTCCCGTTATGGCGAGAAACGCAACAGTAATTGCGCATGTATTTTTAAATGAAAACTTAATGCTACAGTCGTATCAAATTACTGCGATTAAAAACGTAACGCGTGCTACTTTGTTTTTTTTTTACCATTTAAGCACGATGTTACCAGTGTTGTCATTTCTTGGGTTTAATAAGACCCAAATTAACATACTTTGCCTCCTTTAAAATGTGTAAAGGCTTATGCGCATCCGTGTCACTTTCATCATCTGGAATTTACACTCTCCTCATTCTAACTTACTGAAAAAGCATGATCTAATAGTCAACTTGTGTTATAATAGTCAAATATTTCCTTTGCATTTCTTACCAGCCGCCCCTCAACACCACCGTTTAATTTCTAATCCTATGGAAATATCTTCTGTACACTTTACGCAGCCTTTGCTATTCATCGCTATTCATTCCTAATTATTTGACCAGCGAAAAGATCTTCCATCAGTTAACACAAATATGTTATTGCATATCGTTTAGTTTTCCTTAACGATTATGTTTGTTAACACGAGATCACGTTGATTTCGACGTTTTATTCCGCTCCGCTTGCTGTTAACCGGCAATTTTAATATGCACTACGTTGACTGAATAAAATCCCAAATCACCCAACTACGGGTATTAAAATCACTCCAAATCATGTCTTTTTTTTGGTCAAAATCTGGTATAAGTCTGCGCTAAACGCTGGACGCGGTATAAAATGCAGGGTTCTCTGTCTGTGAGGATGCTATACAATGGCTGTAATAAGAACTCCCGAGTCCGCACCTTATCTAGGCGAAGTCGCCATCCAGGGGAGCCCGGCCGGGCGCACAAAGGGTCGAGTACGCGGTCCCCGTCCGCGTAGCCCATCTGAGAGGGCAGGGCGGGCCCCTCCCGGAAAAAGAAGGTGTTTATCTTCAACGCGCAAAACCCAACACAGCGCACCTGAGTGTCGCTTTTCAAAGCGCAACACTAGTCTGGATATTTTACAAGTTTTCCAGAGTCTCGGCGCAGGATTTGCGCCCCACCCCTCCGCACACACGCGACTCATTTCGAATTCATTTTCCGTAATTAAATGATAGTCCAGAAATTATTATATTTGGGTCTTTGAGTCTGGGTTTAAGGAAGGAGAACAAACTTTTTTTTTTTTGTCCAGGATGCCAACATTTATTTTAATATTTTGGATTCTCCACCCGCGTTTGTGTGGTTAAATGCTATTCATTAGGTATATAGATTTAGTTGTGCGAAAACTGCAGATGTGACCACATGTTAGAGACTAAAAAATAGACACACTACATGCATTTAAATTTCAGTGTCTTTTACAGACCGGTTCCCCGAGCTGTGTCCGATCGCCTTTACTTAGTTAGTAATGCGTTACACCTACACAAGTTGTACTTTAATTTAAGCAGGTCAAAACTTAAACTTCTTACAAGGCCTTATTGGCCCTCAAAAACACAGCCTAAACTAAGAGAATTCATCATTATGGGTTCGATGCGTATACAGCATTTCATAAAATGTATGCCAGATTGCATGTTGAAATGTATTGTGCTGCCAGAATTTAAACTGGCTCCGAACCTTTAAAAATATCTGGCCACAAGTGAGCAGTGCTTTAAATGTTTAAGACGCGTCATCTAAAAAATCCATTATTAATTGTAATAACTACACTACGGAACAAATCCGAGTAGGCCGAAGAATTTATATTTATTCACTATTAGCGGAATAAATTTATTTGAATTCAACCAGCATAGGCAGTGACTGTGGCAAAGTAACAAATATTATATATTTCACAAATTTTTACACAAATCAATTTTTTACGCCAAAGCGTCAGCCCATGTTGCGGTCAAACAAGTGCGGAGATGCAAATAGAAATTAAAATGATTTTGCGTATATTATTTTACAAAATCCTTGGAGCATTTTAAATATTTTATCATCTGAGCTTCATTTCACATCTACTTGACGCACGACCTGAAGAATAGGACGACATCTCACGGGATAGGCCGAATATGCCCCCCAGATCTCCCAGTCGAGCTGTCATTTAAACTCCTTGAATTACTCATTAAGTGTCAATAGCAAATCCTAAAACTATTATGACAGGAATTCGTCAGACATCTCTGTCATAGCAACGAAAGGGATTATTAAACAGTGTAACGTGGAAAAGATTTAAATAATTGCATGAATGAGTAATTGCATTACTTACTTTGTGTTTGTTGTGTTCCAGTAGATGGATTCTAAAATTCTGCCCGCAGTGGGCAGGTTCACCTTGCAAGCAATAACCATAACTCCAAAATAGTATCTCCACATCGTCTCCCCCATTATTGCTTTGGCCAAGGCAAGTCGCTGAAGGTGACGATAATAAAGCAACTGTGTCTCGCCTATAAACGGGGCTGGGGCAATCGCTTACAAAACTCAAATCTGTAATCCTGATCCGGGGCCAGAAAAATCTGATATATCAAATGCAAATTATCCCCGCGAAACGACTCGTTTCGGAGTTAGTCCCACCGCGGCAGAAAAGCGATCGCGTTTACTGAGCGTGGAAATCTCCCACTCGCCGCGACAGGACCCAAATCCCGATCTGAACGCGCAAGAGCGAGGGAAAGCTGGGCGAACCGTAGTCTTTCATTCACATGAAACCGCTTTAATTCTCCTCAGCGTTCCGACATGAAGGAAACACATTCCTTGGATCAGGGCGACCCACGCTAATGCAATCTCCCTCCAACACCGACACATGTACAAAATAATCCTCGGTTTGTCCAGTAATCGTAAAGAAAAGAGGTATCAATCCAGCGGCATGGGTTTCTCCAAAAATTAGCAGCAGAATAAAGACCGACGATTTTATTCCTTTGGCTAGCTACAAATAACCAATAAAATTTAAAACAATTCTAAAATGGAAAAATGCATTAATGATGATGAATGAAAATGAAAAAAATCAACTAAAGTCAAATGCAAGTTCTCATGGGTGCGTATTTTTCAGATGCAAAGGACTAAGGTAGAGTTCTGCGGGCTCCGCCGAATTGCTTTGCGAAATAAGGCTACTGAAAACAGCTTCGAGCCTTGCATGCAAGTAACTCAAAGTGACTGCGAGACAGAATATTTGCTAGCAGTTTTTTCCTCCCTGGCTCCGCCCAGAACGCTCCTCATTGGGTGAAGCTGAGCAAGTCGAAGGAAAAAAATGCAGTCAATCAAACGAAACACCTCGGCAACTGGTTTAACCCCCAATTCAGCATCTCAGCTAGTGAAATGGTATAGAAGATGAATGCAACTGAATGAGGTTACGCAGCACTTACCATTAAGAAAATTCGGACAGATAATAAAATACGGAATTATAAAATAAATGTGCATAATAATATAATGCCACAAGTTCACCTTCAGCACGATTTAATTTTTAAGGCACGGGAGGATGACGAATATTTCGGTGATGTAAAACATGTTAATCTATATTCTTTTCCTAAATTATGAGAACTAAATTTTCCCATCTAGTGCGTAATTTACGAGTTTATGACATCGCTTATTCAAATTTGTGTGGAGTAAATTAAGGGCTGGAATGTTGCAAGTTAAATGTTATTTAAATTCATGCTTTTCAATGCAAGTCCACTGAAATGCAATAGATTCGAATTACTGGTACTAATCAGATGTAAAATTAGTATTATAAAAATGTCCGTTTCAATATTCACTGTAGTTATTTTATTTGAATACAAACTTTCAAAACGAGAGAACGGCAATGAAAAAAAACTGACTCGATCCACAGCCACTGTGCTCTGATCTCATTAGTGAACGGTTAAAATGGTGAGACATTTTCTTTCGAAATGCAATAGCGCCAACTACCGTACACATGTGGAGAAAATACGTGTATTTAAGATCCGAAACTGTACACCAAATCACCCTATAATAACCGATTAAATAAATATTTTTGGAAAACATAAAAATATAAACCACTTTGAAATTTGCACTATAATAGTATTTATACCTGTCCAGCAATATTACATTTCTTTAATCTATATTGTGTTTATACATTTGTAGGTTTCTACATGTGCAATTTTTATTTACACAATGAACTACTTTTATATTATTATTATTATTATTATTATTAATATTATTATTATTATTATTATTATTGGATTTCTTCAAACTTAATTTGATAAACGTAATTTACTTCACGTTCTAGCTGACAATAACGCATTTTATTATGTAAATACATAGATAAATATATATTTATGTATATAAATATACAAATGTATAAACATGCATGTAACTGAATACATAGTGATATACAACGTCGTTTTGGGCGACTGCATCTGTTTGTGTATTATAGCAATATAGGTACAAAGTAATCGCCAATTACATTAAGAGTGTGAGGAAGAAAATGCGATTTTAAATGTTTTCACTTGTTAATTGAGTTAGCGAGAATGTACGAAGCAATTACGTATTGTACTGTGCTGTTTATTTCACTTGTGATCAAAGAAAGATTTCGCACATTTGAGATAATATGACTCCAGGATTATTCGTAACTCAAATAAACAAATTCGGAAGTTACAATTGTATAGTAGCTGTGAGCGAAACACTTGCGTGTTAACAATGTGTAGTGACCAGAGCTGTTAATGAAACGGAGACAGCCAATAAGTCTGATTAGATGAAATGTCTAGATTTAAACGAACGGTGTTTTCCTGCCATTTAAAAAACGAGGCAAGTAACAAAATTAATACGCAAAATACATTCAGTAAGTTTTCAAAATAATTGTTAGAGACCTTCTGTAGTAAAATAACGTATAAATATTAACACGAGAACAATTGGTTCACATTTGTTGGAATGTTTAAAAAAATATATTTATATTCTTTTTAATTTTTGAAGTAAACATATCCTTAAATACTGTATTATTACTGGCTATATATAATTTTCTTTGTAAGGAGAATTTCAAATGTTGAATAAAACTTGGAGGAAAATATCAGGTTCGGCTATTTCGAGCGCTGGGTTCTTCCCTTTCATTTATTATGTCTGAATTGATTATATGACTACGATGGTGATTATACAATTGTTTTATAAAGTATATATACAAAAGTAAATAAGTTTACTTTAAAACGTATTATTTCATATGTTTTTAAAGAGGTCACATAAAATATAATTGAATAAACTAACTCGACCGCTGACTCTTAAATTTCGGGTTAATAACGACTGACTAAAATATATGGGTGTTGTTATAATAAAAAAAGTGAAATTCATAGACTAAGGGTTTTAAATCTGCCGTAAGACACATGAACAACATAGATTTTACTTGTTAAATCATAGCGGTAGATTCAGAGAATACAACTAGAAAAGTAATTTCTGGGAAAAAAAAATGTTGAAATTGTTGTTAGTTTTTTTATACAGGGGATCTCATGTATTTACATTGTATTTTGCTGTTTAAAAATCGATCGCATGGTTGTTATCGCGACAGTCAAGGCACTTTTCCTCCTAAAACGAAAACAAGACCGGGGTAGGTAAAGCTTTTGTTACTGAGGGGCTATTTGTTCAGTTGGTGGATGTCATTCCGTCTTTGCAAAGTACTGGATTTCCTCTGCAGTGAACTTCGGAAGATCCAACACCGCCCCTCGAAGCTCTTTAAGGATCATTATATGTGTGCACCCTTTCTGCGCCCGTGAAATATTAAGCAAACTGCAGAACTTCATTTAAACTGCTCAAAATTAATTTCAAAATTGTTTGTGCATAATACAGTCCCGCGATCAAAGTTCCAATCGTGTTACTTTGTGTTCTGTCTGGGGATTCTTTAGAGAAGTCTGAAAAAGTGAGCTACCCAGTGTTGATCTACAAATTCAGTTAACACTACGTAGTAAGACATTGATTACGACGACCATGTGTTTTAAATTTAAAATAAAATGTCTACGAAAACTGATTAACGAACCGTTCTCCGGCTTTAGCTGAATAGCAGCTGCGCCAAGATCCAAAGATCCGACGATGTCTTCAACATCACATGTAATAAATAATCTTTACTTTAAAGATGAGAAACTAGTAACTATCCGCAACTAACTCAGTTCCTGAAATGTCTCCGACTTTTGGAAACGTGTATGTATGAAATGTATTTGCTTCTTTTTTTCGGATTCGTCGGATTGTTGGTCCATGAAAGAAAATTATAGAACACGAAAAATCATAGTTTAGTGGATATTATATATCCGTTTTTGTTGACGTTTATATATATATATATATATATATATATATATATATATATATATTCGCATTCTAGATTGTACAATTGAAAAAAAAGTTGATTTAACCTTTGACCCATGAAACTAAAATTTTCAGTACAGTACATTAAGAATACACGTGTGCACGTTTTCGCATATCCCCTGCATGTTAATACCTACATTATACCAGGGCGCGTACGGTTTTCATACATGTACAGCGTGATTTGTGAAACGCTAGGAGAGCTAAAACACATGACGAGGACCATACCTCACAGGGCTTTGCTTAGGACTTCTGGCAAGACTGATGCGTGCGGAAACTCGTTTGATTTAGCGAAGCCAGCCGCCACGCCCTAACACAAATTTCATATACATCGAAATAGTGTAATTCAATCTGGATCTGCTTTTCTATCACTTTGTGTGGTGTGCAGGGTACCAGACGACTTTGATGTGTCACTGCAAAGGCCTGCTGTAGCTCTCGAGAACTCCTAAGAATAGGTCGGTTTTGAGTCAATGAAACACACAAGAGTGGGCACGTATTCGATGGTTTATTAGTGAATGTACAGTCAGCAGAACAGGGAAATACCAGAGGTTACACCACGAGAAAGCCTGACCCTTTCTGTAACCCAATCCCCAACCCACCCTCCCCCTCCCCACAATCACACTGCAACACACAGACGTCTCTTACCAGCCTCACCATGCAGTTACGTATGCTTACCTGTAGCAGGGCAGCTTTCAGAACAAGTAGGGCTTACGTACTATACAGAAAACTCATATAGGCTACACAAGGAATGAAATCGTATTTCACTATTGCCGAAATTAAGTATGCAAGCCGGTAAGCACCCTAGTGGGTTCTTTCTCCTCTGTGATGTCATAGGCATCACAAACTCCACGTTAGACGGCACTGTATAATCTGAGGCCACTCCTACAAGCATAGTTTGTTTCACAAGTACGAGAAATTACGTTAGGGGCGCCGAGCACATAATGTCACATTAAAGTTCTCTGCTCTTTGTTCGCTCTCGTTTTATTGTTATGGAAAAGAGAAAACAGCATTTTCTTGTAAAATTTTACCTGGTAACCGTAAATCGACTCACGTCAAACTGTCCACATGATAATTTTTTTCCCCTCGATGTGACAATGTACTAATTACCTAGCTACGACAAATGTAGACATTATCTCCAAATTAAGGCATAGTAAAAAATATTTATTAGTCTTAGCATTTTAATTAAAAGACTTGAGAGTTCGAATTATGAGAAACGGACACCTACACAATTGAGGGCGTTAAGAAAAAAATATATTAAAATGATAATGGTAAAAAAAAAAAAAACTAGCCATTTTCCTTTAGAAAAACAAATCATCAGTACCATGGAGGTCTAAACTGCATGTTCCTCTGGAGTGTGGGAAAACGTTCCTCTGCATATTATGACACCCCCTGCTGTCCAACCACCAATCTGGAATAACAGTGGCCACAGAACAGACCAACTAAATATCCTGCCCTATGCTTTCCCCAACCCCCCCATCAACAGTCTCTATTAAAACACACGGTGAGCTAGGTTGCCTGAAGAAAAGTGACAGATAGTTTATAACACAGGAGAGGGAGAATTAAAAATGCCCTATGTTAATAACAGCGGGAACAAGTCATCACATAAAGGCCCGTGGACAGGGGCCATCGCTCGTTAGGAAAGGTGACGCGCACCGCCCATGTGAGCAATAACATAAAGCTGGAGGTCTGACGGAACACTTCAACATGAAGCTACCATACATGGGGTGGGGGGGCGGGGTGGGGGGGCGTGCACGGCAGACGGTTTCCTGGCCCCTGCAGCCTCAATCCGCCGCTTTCAACGAGAAGGAGAGCTTGGGCCTCGACTTTCCTTTCCCCAGGATAATTTTCTGCTCCTCCTTCTGCTGACGTTGTCTCTCCTGTTCTAATTTCATCCTCTCTTCGTGAATCTTTCTTTGCTCTTCGACAATTCGTAACTGTTCCTCAGCCTAGGCGGAACAAAAAGGGTGGGTGGGTGGGTGGGGGGGGCACACCAATGCGTCAGAGCACAAAAAAAGCAGCACACCAGCAAACTTTAAACAGCGAAAGTTGAGCTCAGACTTTCTATGAGTTTTCCGCAACAGTGCCATTGTTCCAAGTTTACTACGTCGCTTACTATGCAAATAATTTGCGTGTCCAGTAAACCAAGGAAGCGGTAAACACCCAAACATGCCGTGTACATCTGAGCAGTGACAACAGTTCCAGCAGAAACAACGGCCAGATGGGCTGTGCTGTTGACAAGCTCTGCACTGTGCTGCGCCATGCGGTGCCACCGCTGCGCGTTTGCTTCAGTATCCATGCCAGGTCCTATAGCGTTGCATTGTGAAAACACGTCTGTCTACTTACTGCTGAGACCCAGTGGGTCCACTCTGGAAGCAAATGCTCATTTTTACCACAGTTTAGCATTTGTTGTTAAAAAAAACCTGGTATTAATGTTTATTATATGTAGAGGGGTGTTTAAAAAATAACTACCCTGAAACACCTTAGAACACAGTGATATGCCTACAACACTAATCCTGTCTAAGCAAGTACAAGTATGACTTCATGTTGGCTGAGCACCTAGACACACAAATTAGAGGTTGATTATGTCTGGCAACACCCATGAGAAGGTGAGAGGGGGGAGAAAGAAAAAAAAAAAAAAAAAAAAGGTCTGCTTTTGTGAAGACGTGTTTACATTTCCATAAATATCCCCACGCCTTTCACAAACACGTAGCCAGTGCTTGGGTGCGAGTCAGTGCGCATGTGCCAGATTCAGCTGTAGCGTCCGGGCACGCCGCGACCTCCAGAGAACTCACCAGTCTGGCCTGAGCTTCGGCGATCTTACGGTTATTCTCCTCCAAAATTTTCTCCAGTTCCTCCCTTTTGGATTTTTCCTCCTCCTAGAGGGGCGAGACGATAACATGTTGGACTGTGTAGAACTCCTCCTGGCCGTTCCTACAACATTCGCTCTCTCTCAGGCAGCACAAGGAACGCACAGGGTCTACACACAGACACACGCACGCACACACAGTCTGCTAAAAATCTGAAGAAAAAAAAACAAACAAATCCCAAAAACTCTGCTTTCTTCTCCCTTTCTAAGCAAAAGAAAACCCCAAAACTAATTATCAACCATAACTAAACCCTCCCAGCAGCTCTTAAAAAGAAACACATTCATTTACAAACCCCCAATACCTACTTCTAAGTACGTTACAGAAAATTTTAAACTATCAAAAAAATACATCATGAACTCAGTGTCTTTTTCTCTATTAACATAAGCAAGAGACAAGAAATAAAAGGTTGAATAGTTTTCGCTCACCAATGCACGTATACCTACGCAATTCCTTGCCTGTGTACCTACAACTCCTTTAAGCACCAGCATTATAAGGGGTGAATATTTACTGTCTTGTCCAGTGTGTCCTGTCGAGAGACAGAGACGTACTTCCACTCGAGGGGGGGGTGGGCGGGGGCCAAACGTTCCTCCTTATAACTGATCAGTACTGCTAGCAGGTGCAGTACAAGTGACCGGATTTCTTTTTTTTTTTGTTTTCCGTTTTGCTTTTTAAATGTCTCTTTGTCAAGGAACAAGATCCAGAGTAAGACAGTTACAGTGAAATAGCATCGGGCTACTGGGATTACCAGCAGAGCTGGGGGCTGCAGACTGGCGGCTTTTAAAGAAAAGCTCAAATTATTAAACTACACCAGTCTCTATAGCAAAAAAATAAAAATTAAAAAATAAAAAAAAAAAAAAAAAAAACAGTTCATGAGGAAATCAAAGTACATGTGAACTGGTTAGATATAACAAAAAGATCACAAAAATTTTGAGTTAACACACAAGGTTAATCAAGAAAGTCTGTCACGTGAAACAGGAGACTGTAAGGAGAGGACCATGGACACCCTGCATCGGGGTAACAATAAACCTTCCCATGTCCTGTCACTTTTTGGGATTTCAAGTAATTATTTGTAAATTTCAACTATTTTAACTGGAATTACGGCCAATATGAATTTAGATTACTGCCACTTCAAACCACTAAGGTCAGGACAACGAGGGTCTATGATCTCCAAGTACGTTTCAAGTTTACGGACAAGACTCTCCTGTATGGCTAAGTTATAAATATGCTGAGGAAGAGGAGGTCAAGTGGATGAAGGGCAGACTAGGAAACCAGAGAAATTAGCAACATGCCACTGACCAGAACTCTAAAGTGAGGGATATGGTCATCGCTTAGAAAACATTACCATGTTACAACACAACTGCACCATTTTCATTTAGCCTAGTAAGGCCAGTTTTAAAAATATGTATTACGTACATCCAAAAGAATTCCAAAAGACCTATAAAATCCCCCAATTAAAAATAAATGCAGGTTATTATCCAAGTCTAGGATTTACTTAGTGCTCTGAGGTTAACACACAGAGTACAATAAAGGGATAAGGAATCTATTTGCAACTGCTTTGGCAGCAATGTAAACACTACATCGACAATGATGGAAAATATAAATACATTATTTTTTAAATGCACATCCTGTGATACTGTGGCGGCCTTGAACCTTATTAGGGCGTGCAAACGCATGGGAACATGGCATCAGACCAAACGCGGAAACATCAGCACACCGATCCCATCACTGATCTTTCAGCTGCCTGAGGGGTCAAAGTAGTTACAGCTGAAAAAGGAAACGTTAACGCAAAGCTGTGTCTTGAGTCAAAATGTGGACGGTATCTGTAAAAAGTACGCACTGGCGACAGGAAAATAAAAACGAGGGGGGATGGGGGGGGGTGGAGGAATAAAACGTCATCTTGCAAAAGTTTTCATTAAGCACAGTAGCACTGGCAGAATAACGACCATTCAACAAGGTAGAGAAGGGGAATGTGGTAAAACGGGAAGCCTTTGGCAGAGAACATCAAACATTCTTCCATGGCAAAAGTTTCACCTGTGTTTACTAGGAGGCTTTAAAGGCCCTCCGGGATTACAAGAAGCAAAACTAAGGGTGTAAGAGGCCATGTTAACACAGGGCAAGAGAGAATGTTCTTTGCAGCTCTTAAAAGCTGCTTTACAAGTCCCCCCCCCCACCCTATCCCTCAGACAGCTGGTCTAAGAGCTCAAGTGCAAAGCATGCACACACCCTTGCAGTCATACCCCCCTTCCTTGTTTAAAACCTGTTCCAGACTCACATAATCACGACTCCCGATGTGAAAGATGTGCCATGGAGCTCCCCGGGGGAGGGGGGGGGGGCTGGAGAAACTGTGGGCGGGGCCTGTGTTCCCAACGACCGAGCGTTACCTCTCTGGCCTTTTGGGCGGCCAGCTCGGCCTGCCGCTGACGCTCCAACTCCTCCAGCAGCTGCCGCTCCATGATGCGCTTTGCCTCCTCGACACGCCGCAGCACCTCGCGCTCGATCTCGTCCCGCCGCTTTTCCAGCTCCTCCTCCACGCGTTTGGCCACCAGCTCCTCCACGCGCCGTGCCGTCTCCTCCTCGATCAGCTTCTCCTCGATCTCTTGCTGCCGACTGCGGAGGGATACACGGGGAACGTGCCGCTGTTAAAATCGGCAGGGACGACAGGACCCGAGACACCGAGACAGAGTAAACACCCCAGGGGTAAACATGTACGCTGCTTTACAAAGTGAGCTGCAACACTCACAGTAACATCTGGGATATTAAAGCTATTCTAGGCACCACAGGATCATTGGTTTACAACTGCAAAGTTACCTAATGCCTGCAAAGTAAGGACCAAATGTGAGGACTGGCTAAAAAATAAAAACACGCTCTGCTGACATCTTCATGCACAAAGGGAGACAGTTCTACTATAACAAGCAGAGTGAGAGAGCTCCACGCAAACACACAACCACAACCATCAGTATTATCACCTATACCATCAACCTGTCCGTTTCAGCTAAGGGCATCTAAACACGCCTATCTTCAGCACTCATGGCCGCACCAAGAGCTACAACCCACTGCATCATCTATATGCATTTCTTACACTCGACCGCTGTGATTCAGGGATAGCAGCAGCGTGAACGTGTGCACGTCAGGGTAACGCAAAAATTAAGACAGGAGATGTTTGTTCAAGGTCTTCCCCCAATCCAAGGTCCGAGCGAAGGGTAACATGAGACCATTACGCCTGACCGCACTGGAGAACAAAAACAAAGGCATGATGAGGGAAGAAAAGAAGCAAAAAAAAAAAAAAATCCCACAATGTCAAAGCAGCCGTAAACAGATTAGGCCGCACCTGCAAACAGGAAGAGGACAGAGGCTCACCAAACAGCCCTAAGCACAAACAAAGCAGGTGACTGCACCCTGGCTCTGTGGAGGATGCCTTGAAGAACACACCTTCAGTAGACATAAAGGTCACACAAAAAGGGGCAAACTGCATTAAGTAACAAGCAGCTCTAGAGCAAAAGGTTAGTCCAACAATGTCTGCATCTGTACAAGCTGGGTAAGAATGGCCACAACATAAATCTCACCATGTTTCTCTAGTGAAATGTTTGTCACAGTGGAACAAAAGCCATGTGATGAGTCAAAGACAGCGGAGAGAGGCACTCAAACAAACACACACACACACACACACACACACACACACACACACACAGGTGTGCAGACATGTAGTCCAAACCCAAACCTGATCTTCATGGTCCTCCATTCAATTCCATGCTTTTGCACCAGACATGACACAGCCCATCTTAAACACATGTAGGGCAAGCACCTGGCTGCAAAGCTGGTGCTTGGCAGACGTGGAATGGCACATGAGCCAGAACATGGCAAGGTGTGTGCACACAGATGAGCTGCAGAAATATAAGTTTGCCCAGATCATGTATAACTGGCTTAAGGCAAACAAGGCCTGCATTGACAGCGTCAGCACAATGCTTGCGAAAACTGCCCCCGGCTCAACGGAAGCCACAGGTACAGGAGTGTGGGAACATCTACAGACAGTGTTTCTGTCATCTGAAAAGCCCGGGGCAGATAGGGGAGGGGGCAGTTACTGATACTGTTTACCATAGACTTGCAAAATGTGCAGCGTGACAAAGACGTAGTTACCTGCAAAAGGGCCAATACAGGGCTTCAGGTATCACCCTTACGCCTTAGTCAATTAATAGTTAAGTCTAAAGATGTTTTTAAGGTGCAGAAGTACAACAGACACCAAAGCTTACTTGTGAAAGGGTGAGAACATCTCCTAGCTAAACCAACCTCAGGATAAAAAACGTACTATAATGGCAATAGGCGTCTCAGAAAGGAAGTGTAGGCCCAATGGAGAGCCCATCTGGAATAATCTCATTCAACAGAAGTGGATTCATCTCTCCGTGCTGATCGTACTTTCTAATATTGCAGAAAACAGCTTTAGCTTGCTTAAGTCTCCAGCGACACAGTAAGGACCCACGCATGGAGTGTAAATTTATTGATTGGCATAGTGCATAAAGTGAGTTAGCCACCATTATTAGCCAGTGATGCTGTGAAGAAGCCGCGTGCACGCTTACATCTTTCTCTGCCTCTCCATCTCGGCTTTCCTCTCTTCCTCTTCCTTTTTCTGTTTCTCGTCAAGTGCACTTCTCTTGCTGAGCGTCCGTCCGAATATGTCGATTCTTTCGGGGGGCGAAGAGACCCTGTCCCGTTCCCTGTCTCTCTCTCTGCGGGAGGACGCGTTGGTCGACCGGGAACGAGAACGCGATTCTCGCCGCCGGCTCCTTTTCGCCTCCCGGGATTTGGAGCGCTTTTTGGTCCTCTCCTTGTCCCTGGACCGGGACCGGCTACGCTTCTTGCTGTGCTTACTGCTTTTTGAATGTTTGGAGCGAGACGAGCTACGGCTACGCGAACGACCCATGGCCAGTTTTTACTTAAACTAGAGACTTACACTTACAGTCGGACCGATTATCAGAGCTACACCTATGCAGAATATTCGGACGGAGCACCTTATTTTTCTTAACCGACCAAAGACACCGTGGCGTCTACAATATTTAAATAAACGCGTTTGTTATTGCAACCCCCGTTGCTAACTTCATACAAGCAAGATGGCGATCGGCTCCTTTCTCCCAGCATGCAAAGCGTCGAACCTTTCCGTCAGAGTTCGGGTTTCCGTGGAGACGACGAAGTACTGACGCACGTTTGGAAAAATTGTCGCGTTAATTCACCCTAGATAAATGCAGAAAGGTTTTTCAGACGGTCCATTTTGATAAATGAAATTTTTCAGTTTTATGATGACAAGTTAATCATGCATAAATAATGAAATAAATATACACACGCAATAAAAAAAACAACAGTGTATTCGCTAATGTCGCACACCTAAAAGTTGTTTATTGCATATCCCACTTTGTTAAACAATTTAAACATATTTAGTTGCATATCCCACGTTGTTAAACAATTTAACTGTATGAATGGGTGTTTTTCTGTAACAGTCTACGAGGATTACACTATTATGCACATATTCAATTTTAATTTCAATTCAGTTTATTTTTATATAGCGCCTTTTACAACGAGGGGACTCAAAGTGCATATAAAGTACTTCTCTAGTTGTGAAGAGGGGCAAACTATGATGTGTTAAACGTGATAATCACAGAATTGCGTCACAAACTCTGGAAAAGTACCATTTCGTAAATTACGACAGGCTTGTAATCTGCCATACATTGTTATAAAGATAGCATACCCAATTATGGCACCAGTACAATTTTTAGCCACATAAAATGGGACCACTGTGAAAAGTAAACGTCTCTAGAGGGTTTTCTTTCAAACCCGATTTAACTGGATTTTAAAATTGTTCAAGATTCTGAGTTATATCTAAATTTAGACTGGAAAACTACATATTCATCACCACCTAGTTATAAATATTCGCATGTGAATGTTTTTTTTTTTTTTTTTTTTTTTTTTGTGTATTTTAAAGCAAGTTGGTAATTTTAAAACCCACAAAGCGCAAAAAGAATTAAACAACGCTTATTGAAGT
>JABJVR010000031.1:7980162-7990615 GCA_025773905.1 Chitala chitala
ATCTTTTAAAATTAAATTTAAAAAACAAAAATTTTATATTTTTTCCTTTTTTATTTTTTTTTTTTTTTTTTTTTTTTTTTTTTTTTTTTTTTTTTTTTTTTTTTTGCTGTAGTGTAAAGCACGTGGGTAATTGAAACACCCACACAGCGCACTAAGTCTTACACTCCGCTTATTGCAGTACCAAACTGTGTGATTGAGAACCATCAGTTTTTTTTTTTTTTGCTAGTAAATCAAGAGATAGTTCAATAACAGAGAAATACATGTTTAACTCAAGCAAGAGCAAAGAGAGGCGCAAGAGCAAAGAGAGACTTGGTGTCTCCTGCCTCTCTCCTTTTCTGCCGGCTCTCTTCTTCTCCTCCACCCATTCACATCTCCACGATCCATTTCTTCCGCTTGCTGCTCTGAAAGATTCATGAAAGACCTTCTCGGCGCCGCTTGTTAAGGTGCTGCGGCGCTGAGCATCTCTCAGACCCTGTTTGATGAATAATAGAGAGTGTTACATAAAGGAGGACTATTCTAACATGACAGCCTTGCTTCACGAGGTTTTTTGTGAGTGTGGAGAGAGAAAGGCATTAACACGTGTAACCTGAGAAACTGTTTTGTTTAGATGTAGCCCATATTTTTATATTGTTTCATTGCATAGTAGACTTGCCCCAAAGTTAATTTTTTTTTATTATACGTTATGCAGCTTAGCAGTTTTGGTCACTAGTTGACTTGGCGTTTTGATACGTCCTGTTTCCCCCAGCATGCAAGTCCGTATAACAATATAAACAACAAGTCGTTTGTTTGTGAATTGTACATAATGGCAGAACAGGAAAGCCGTAAACACAAGGGAAATATCCAGCTGTGGTCGTGAAATGAGGATGACAGAAGTTTGTGTTGTAAAGTAATACTTATTTTCTCCAAATTTCTGACACTTTGTTATGCACGGTAGCTGTACAATTTAAGAAACGTTAAAATTTGGGTAACTGTATAATCACAGCTTTAGAAAGAAATTCAGTTATTTTCCCTTAAAAGTACCCCGTCTAGTTAGAGCTGATAATTGACAATTTACAAACCCAGATAGCTGTCATTGCAGTCATTTATTTATTGTAATGCAACCCTATACAGCACACTGAGTGATTCTATATTGCATTTTCTGGCATTTTTTTTCACTTGCACCTTTTGTAAAGTTTTAATCTATTCACTTAATTACATTTCTAAGGTTACAACTTTCATGAATAAGAAGATAATTACCAACCACACTGTACCTCCTAATGATTCCTTAAAGCTGAGGGTGGTTCAGGAACATTACTTTGTGGTGTGTGTGTGTGTGTGTGTGTGTGTGTGAGAGAGAGAGAGAGAGAGCGAGAGAGGTACCAGAAGTTGCATGTTCATAGAATCTCTTCTTAATTTCTTGATCTGTTCAGATGAATTGCTAATATCTGATAACTTCAAAGCTGCAGTCCTACTTCAAACCATACTTTAAAGGCAAGATATTATGTCAGAGGCGAGCATTTATGGTTGGGAAATTTAAGAAGCTCTCAGAACTCTAGCATCCTTAAAGGGAATACTTCAGGATTAAAAAAAAAATAAAAAACATTGAGACATTAAGGCCAAAAGTCAGACAGTAAGTAAAGTGTAGGAATGCTATGAGTGAATGGGTTCCAAACTGCCTAATTCATGTCCTTCATGAAACGTGAATATAGCTTCACATAGTGCCAAGAATATGACGAGTTAATCAAAGATACATCTTTTTCAGTTATGTAGCCAAAGCCTGCTTTTACATAGTCAGATTTTTGGGCCCTAGGCTCTGCCCCTTGTATTCTTTGGGGGAAAACGGTTAACAAACACAGGATCTCTTTTCAAAGGGCTGCACATTGTTACATTGTCATGTTGATTTCTCAAGGGTTGCTGCTGAAAAGAGGTATTGAGCAGAGGAGAAACCTAAAAGAAAGTTTTTTTGGGAGCTGTGTGTGTGTGTGTGTGTGTGTGTGTGTGTGTGTGTGTGTGTGTGTGTGTGTGTGTGTGTGTGTGTGACTTGAGGGTCAATGGCCATCTTTGCATTGAGATCAACTCTTTCAGCCCCTCCGTATAAACACATTTACTTCTCAGCTAACTATGAGCACATTACATGTGATTCTCCAGCATGACATGCATCCTTTAAAAGTCTGAGCCCAGGCTTTTCAAGATAGTGAGAAGGTTAGGTCCCTAGACCCGCAGGGCAGTGGCACCAATTCCACACAGCACTATATCGTTTAAACACTATAATACTGCTTACCTGAAAGCCCAGAATCAGACCAGTAGCATAGAGACTAAATATCTCCTAAGGCACAATCCATATGGCATTTCTGTTGAATGCAGCAAAGACAGAGAAGACGGTGAGCTTGGCTGCTGGAATAGAAAGGTCACAGGTTAGTTGTTCGGCTGTGAAGAGTTGAATGGGAAAGCCAATCCTTCAGGCCTTCGGTTTCAGTCGCTTCGTGATAAGCCAGTCCTCCGCTTACATTTCTCACAGTCGTCGGGGCTTTTCATGCGAACAGCAGGACTAAAGTTACAAAGTCTGAGCACGGCCGATGAACTCTCTTGGCCTTTGACACTTTTAACTTTTTTTGTTTTCTCAACTATATTATTAACCAAGTTGTAACAAATTACAGTTAAAGCCCACTTTATAAATATGGTTAAATCGGTTCTGTGGCATCAGCTTGGTGTGACTTTGAAGATTTTTAATTTGTGGGATTAGCACTGTTGTTGCTTTTGTATTTTTAGTGTTGTTCCTTTTCTTCAGTTCGCATGGCCTAGCAGGGCAGTGTTAGAATGGGAGGGGGGCTTCCGAAAGGCTAGGGAACAGGAAAAGGCCTACCTTTTTTCCAGAGTAAGCCTCCATAACTGTCCCCCCCCCAACTACTGCTTACTTGAACTCTGCTTAGACAAAATGGCCCACACAAAGTGTAGCAGTAAGTTATATATGATGGGACAGACACAAACATGCAGAAATGGTTGGTGTTTGGGGAGGTTTAGAAATCACTCTGCCATGGCTGAATGCTTGATTCACGTTTGACGTCACATAAGCATTAACAGGAAGGCTTGAAACGGAAACTGTAAAAACCACAGCAGAGACGGGTTTTGTGGGACACAATGTCCTATAGTCTGTGGAGCCTGGCTGAGGTGACCTGGCAATATTTAGGTGGAGGAGCGTGAGGCTGGGTTTAGCCTAGCCTAGCATAGCCATCAGTCCTGTTAGCACATACGCGTATGTGTGGTGCTTGGACGTGATGCTGGGTAACTTTGAGTCTTTATACCTCATAGTTGTAGAGGCTTCCAGGTCAATGATGCACAGATGTGGGAATGGAAGGTTGTGGCAGAAGTATTTGGAGGGGGGGGTAGGTACCAGTAACCACATTACTGTTTGCCACTACATTTATTCATTACATTACATTTATTCATTTAGCAGATGCCTTTGTCCAAAGCGATTTACAAATGAGTCAGAGTACACGTGCATGTTAAAAACAAGCTCAGACAACATCTACGAATCCAGCCAACAGTAAGTGCTGTCCTATAGTCAACTAACAGCACAAAGAGGCAGCAGTATTCAGTTCACATGTTTATCAGGCCCATGCTGCTGGAAGGGGGTGTGGTAGAGTCTATGGAGTGCCCCCCCACCAGAGGGAAAAGGGGAATCCTTGCTTATGATCTCCCCTGGCTAAAGCCCTGCTGCATTACTACACTTGTGGTCTGAAATAGGTGACGCTCCCCTTTAATCTTCACCATCTGTCCGCTCCATTTCATTTCACGCATGCTGAGAATCATGTTCTCGTGTACCATAATAAATCTAACTTTAACTGCATTTTTAAAAATTCCCTCCTGTGAATCGCGATGGTAGATGTTTGAATGTTTAATGTTAGTCTTTTCACAATGGCGTCAGGCCTTTAGCGCGATAGCTTTCCAGGTCCTTGCAGTTCCCTGCAGGATCGATTTTCCTCCAACCCACCTGGCATGTACCTAGTTTGTAGTAGCGTTCCTCTTCAAGGAGCCACGTGCCCCCACTCACAGGCTGCCGAGCAGTTCGTCAAACAGCTAGAGGCCACACCCACCCCCAGCCCCCCCAGGCCCACTCTGTTTGATTGATTTCCTTGGTTATCGCACAGTCCCTGATTGATACCAGGCATCCATCAGCTTAGCTGTCATCCTCTCAGCCTGTCTCCTGTGCCCCTGCTCTGTGCTCTCAGGATGCTTGGCTTTCATCCTGCATGCATGTGACAGAGTGAGGTGGGGGGGGGGGTCCACACTTCCACATAACAAACGGGCTGTCGCGGGCACCCAAGGGGACTCTCACCCTTTCCATCCTCGTTGGTCTGTCGGCTGAACAACAAGGAGCAGGAGCCTGAGACGGTCCTTCAGGGGGTCTGGGCAGTAAGTGGGGGCACTGTTTCATCAAGGGACGATGAAGCAGTTGGGCTTGGGGGGAACGGAGGAGGGTGCAGACAGATGAAGACGTTTTGTAATATGTAGCATGAGCCACTGGGATTTTAACCTGTTCGTTCCAGCGTTCCCTCCTTCCTCGAGAGGCCTGACTGATGGGTCCAGGGGGAGGTTAGTGACTTTAGATCCATCTGGAAATCTTCTTTTTGGAGGAGAAAAAAAATTGGGATGGGGGAAGCAATTGAAATAACAAGACCTCTTACGAACATTCACTAAGCCCTGCATTACAGTCTATGCTCTGAACCACAAGACAGATATAATAATTGTGTCTGAGGGATCATGTCAAATTAGTAGCCCTGATCAAAGCAGGCTCTGTGACGGAGCTCTAACCTGTCGTGAGTCAGAAAGGAACGTCTGGCCAGAACCTGCCTTTCATCTGCTGTTTAAAGCCATGTGGGAGACGCCGTGCCATCAGGCAGAGGAGCGACTTTTAGTTCAAGGTGCCGTCAATGTGTTCACGCCAAAAAGTGGTAAATAAATATTGAAGAATAAGAAGAGCTGTTTTACACCTCTGGGTCTCCTGTTCTGCAGTGTTAGCATGCAATCCACTGCGTTAGACCAAAGACAACAATCTACAGTCAAAACTCTCAACTGTACTTCAGAGAGCTTGTAGAATCTGTAACCTTAGATACACAGGCAACTTTCAATCAAAAAGTCACTTAAGTCCAAATGCGATAGTCTTTTATCCTTTTAGCAAGGCAACCAGTGCAAAGCGTTTGTATATGTATTGTAAATCAAGATGAATAAATGAATATAAACCGCATGCTATTGCGGATAAATGCATCTGTGATATGGCTAATTAAATCAGTTAACGTTTTACATAATTAAATGTTGCAGAAACTTATCGAAGTTAACACCCCACCCCCTACTTAGGTCTGCGATATGAAAAGTTTGCAGAAAGAACACAGCTGATGTGGCTGAGCCCGGAATCAGTAAACACCAGAGGATTTTTTGGCGTTTATTTCGACACTTCAATCACGTTCATTTACACGTTGCGTTCATCGTTTTCCTCACTGTGTGGCTCCACGTCGGTGTCTCACAGCGGCGTTTTTGTTGATGGCTTTAAGTGGTGCTCCTTGATTGCCTCACTAAGAGCAGAATTGCAATAACAGACACACGTGCCACAGCTGCCCCCTCCCCCTGGTGCCATCCCATCACCCTCACTTGGACAATCTCCCCTGGCTGACTCCCGTAAGCCGATCACGGGTCTTGTCACGCTCTGCATACCATACACATGCATCCCAGCCATTAGAAAATAACAAAAAATCCACTGTTTTAATTAAGCCCTCATTGTGGATTTAGCTATATTAAGTTAATCACATGATTAACAGACATTTGCACAGTTTAAGGCCTTCCTCAAGGGTGTAATGCTCTCCAGAGAGTTGGGCTTCGGTGAATGTTGTTGCCAAGGAAACCTTGCCTCGAAAAAAAAAAAAAAAACAATGCATATAGCCACACATGATTAAGCACAAGCATTAAAGTTTATCAATGTTTTTAAGATTGGAATAACACAGAGCTGCATCATATGCATATATGTTTATATAAACATGGTACACTTCGTAAGCTGTTCATCTAACATGACTGATCATGCACACACACCATGTCTTATTTAGCAACAGTGCACAGGGGCAGCCATTTCTCATCACAGAAAGAGACAATCACAGTAATAACAGACATGACACTAATTGCATGCGTCAGATATGTGCCGGAGATATATAAAGTCCTCAGCTACACCAAACATATGGTTGCACTTGTGCGTAAAAGACCGTGAAAACGTATAGTTTGTGTGAAACATTGATGGTTGAACTGAACTGAAACCCAGCAAGAAACGTCAAAATACGCCTTGTACCCTGCACGCGAATTCATGACTTAGCCATTCTGCAGAGCTGTAACTTTATGTGGTACAAAAAGCTGAAGTAGAACTATCTGTCCCCACTTTCATCTACAAAAATAACACATTTATGTGAAGCACACTGCACACTTGTGCGAGCGGTCAGACAATAAAACACTTGATGGAAGTGCAGCTTGACTGACAGGCCTTGAGGGGCATGCTGAGCACATTTGTCCTCCTACCTCCCAGTGCTGCTCTGCTGTATGGTTTCCTGTGCACTGACTGCAGCGGGCAGCAGGTGGCGTAGTGGCTAAGGAGCTGCACTTGTGCCCTACATTTGTCCTCTTTCTTGCACGTGTTTGTCACTGGTGCCTTAAATCAGGATACGTAACAAAACAATCAGGCCATTAAAACTCCATAAATTGGAAAACTCTTAGAAAATGTCAGCCACATTGTCATTTTGGGTTAGTTGCACAAAATATGTGTATATAATTTCTTTCTTAAGCATGGTAAGAAATAAGAACTTTGTTCATATGTTTTTTTCACTCCATGACAAGTGCACTCCTACTTTATCATTGCTGGTAAAGGGTGCTGAAAACATCACCGTGACCTGCTCTTCCCTGACACTTCCCCTTCCTCTGGGTCAGGGGGACAACTGACCCCTTCTCAGAGGGATTCTGCTTGGGCCCAGGTTCCCATAACCTCCGGCGGCTCCGGATAGGCCTATCGCCTTACAGGCAGCCATGCTAAATTAAGGCATGGCAACCCCTCGCACCCCACCTTTCTCTGCAGCGCTGTACCTCGGTTGTTTTTCACAACAGGAAGATTCCCATCCTGTAAGTGATCTGTTCTCTCTCAGACACCCACTAAAAGGGCAGTTTGGGACAGTTCTGGTGATGTTGTCCTCTGGTGTTTTCAGGACCAAATATCAGTGTTCTGCCAAGGCTGCGCTATACTTTTAGATTCGTGCAGTATGGCAAAGTCTCTCAGCCATACCCTGGGGGTAGGGGGCACGTGCACCCCCTTGCTGGACCTGGTGACCCAGAGTGCAACACTTGTTGCGGCGCCTTAACCCTGTAGGTCAGGGAGGCTTATGTGTCTCATGTGGTCCCACTCTCACTCATATGGGATGTCCCAGAGGAGGTCAGGTCGACACTGAGTCCGAGCCAGCCCTTCTTTTAAAGAAGGCCGAAAGGTGAAAGGTGAATGTCACCCGCTTCTAACATTATCTGAAACCATCTATTTAATGGACAGCACATAGTTACTTAAAGCAATGTGTTAAGCACTTTCGCACGAACACATGTATCTGAAGCTGCACATGTTTAAGGCAGGGCTTGGCAATTTTATTTATATAGCACAAATGAGGCACAAAGCAGTTCAAAGTGCTTCACAGAGGAATGTAATCATGCATTTACATGCATACATTGCATACATATAAGTGCATGTATAAGTCACCTTTCTACTTTCAGTGCTACACTTGTATGTCTGTGTGTGTTTAGATTTTAACTCATACAGCCATGTTTGTTGTCTTTGCAAGTTTGAGTGGCGGGTGTCTGAAGCTGTTTCTGTGTTCCAGAGCCTCTCCATGCACACACCTGTGTGTGTGTATGTGTGAGTGTGTGTCTGTGTGTGTATGTGTGTCTGTGACTGACAGGCACAGAAGGTAGGCATGATCAAGTGCCGCCCCTCCTTCCGAATCCCGTAGCGCTCTGAGGCATCCGCGTGTAACTGTCTCAACAGCAACGGCACCAGCAAGCCGATGGACACGTGAAGCATTTACAACCAACTGCTGAGGCCTGAAAATGCTGAATTACTGCGTAGCTTTCTCTGACTCGTCCGAGCCAAACGTTACTGGCTTTCAAAGGTAACTGATCTGCGCCAACAGTCCTCTCTGTTTAGCTGTCAGCTGTTTTACCCTCTTCTTAGCTAAAACACAGAAAAACACAGAGCTTCAGGTGAAGCTTCTTGTTTGCTGTTAAATTAAATCACAGAGTCCATCTAAAACAGCTTGTGTTCTGAACAGCTGACAGACTGTCTGCTGTTTTCTTTCCGTTCCTTCTTGTGCTGCTACTGCTGCGTGAAAACAGCCATGTTATGCCCGGTTCGTTGCTAAAGCCCCAGAACTGGAAGATGGATATTTAGCCATTGGTTATTAGACGACCTCAGGTCGTGAGGAAGATTGATAAGGGGTCCTTGAGAACTGTAGTTCTGGAGCCAAGACCCGGCAAGATGGAAATACCGAAAGCCAATAGTGCAAAGTAAGGAGGATTTGCCTCTTACTTACTGCCGCATGACTGAAGTTTGTTGGGTTGTTTGCTCTTGGGTTTAGTGTAGATTAGTGCTTTCACCACAGCAGCAGGGGGCTGGGGCGGGATTTTTTTTCCTGTCATCTGCTGCAGCACCACAAAACCTACATCCTGCCTGGTCTTCAGTATGACTCCCCAAGTAAGTCCACTGTGCACTCAACAACATCCTGCCTGGCGGCCTCACCTGAAGTTCCAGACACTTTGCCCCTCCGTAGGGACTGAATTACATTTGACGGATGCAGCTAATATATGTGTGTATTTGTTTGCACGTGCAACTGTACCACTTACGAGTTTTTCAGCTGAGCACCTTCTGAGTCTGGGAGAGAGTAATGTTTCACTCGGCGTTAGGATACTTCTGAAAAACTTAACAGAAGCATGGAGAAAACACAGTGGAGCCTTATTCACTCTCACAGAATGAGAGAAAAAGTCTAAGCACATATTAAGTTAGGAACAACTGATACTCGTATCCCTGTACAACCCGTACTGCTCATGTGAAGTTACACAGTTTACTGATTTACATTGACTCTGCATTACTGCAAGGAAGAGAGGATATGAATGGTCTTGATAAATTACAACACTAAGGCCTTAACGGTCACATTTACGAGCTGTGCTTTCAGTCCTGACTTACACTTACCCTTCACTGTTCATCATGAACCATTCCAATAATTTCTCAGACAGGGCTTAGCTAACTCAAAAAAAAAGCCTGGATCCACCTCATTCTGGCCATGTGCAGCAGTGGAGAAGTGGAATTAGCCTAAATCCAGGGCTGTGGTCACTCAGACCCAGTCCAGGGATCGTGATCTGGGCTAACTCCAGCGTCAGCGGGATGAGAAGACGTAGCAGCAGTAAACAAAGCCATGAAGGATGGGGGGGATGGAGCACAAAAGCAAACAGTCTCACAGATTCATAGCACTAAGTATCCCTCCCACGCCCTCTGTTCTCTGGCTGCAGTTTCATTAGTGCATTCCAAGACCGCCGTTGACACGCTCACCAGCAGCTAGCCTAGCCGCGCAGCCCATCAGACACACCTGCGCGGGGGTCCCTAAAACGTCACAGTGCTTTGTTTGACATCAGTGGGTATAATTTGAGTTAGTAAGTCATTTGTTATGAATGTCCCTTGACCATGAGTTTAACCCACTGTATTATTTTGATTATATGATTGTGATCTTCAAGCTTTTACCCCACGCACTGAGGTCACCTGATACGCACATACCTGTAAATGGGTAAAACATTGTTTATAACAATTTATTTTATGCATGGTTTTAAATATAATGTGCAACAAAACCTTCTTCTGGAACACTCTGCAACAGTTTGGACACAAGACCCACTATTTCATCACCACAACACCTGCATTGCGTATAAAATTGGCAGCTATGAATCATTCCTTTTAAACCAGAACCACTTTTTTCTTCTCTGCATAGAGTATTGCATTCAGTACGTGTCCTTTGAGCACCTATATTTAGCTGGCTTTCTCAGGAAAGGATCCAGCCTGTGGAAAAACATTATCAAGTCCACTAACTCTAGAGTTGCAACCTGAAGTAAAACAATGAAGCAATCAGTTTAAGGACATGCACAAGCAGATAAATGCCCCACACACACACGCACACACACACACACACAGAGTCCTAGCAGTTGTTAGGGTTAGCAGTTACTGTTTACATCACTGCCTTGTGAACTGTGCAGGAAATTTTCATACACAAAGCGATGCAAAACAGAGCTGGGGGTGGGGAGTGCAGTACTATCACTCTTGTGTGTGTGTGTGTGTGTGTGTGTGTGTGTGTGTGTGTGTGTGTGGGTGGGTGTTGTGCACAAATACACATGTAATTGTGTACAAAACACACACGCACAAACATAC
>JABJVR010000031.1:7998613-8052944 GCA_025773905.1 Chitala chitala
CATGGAACACTGTCCCCCACGACAGCATACAAACGTGTGCATAGTTCGGTGGTTTGCCCACGGGGTGGGGTATGTTCTTACACAAAATATACAGGTTTTTTTTTTTTTTTTTTTTTTTTGCATGTAGGGAAAATAAACTGGTCGATCTTTAAGACAGAAGCTATAATGGAAAGTATGAAATGTGCTTTTTCATCACGTTCTGTTCCAACTGACCGTGTGATATACAGAAAACTTCACAGAAACATCAGAGTCCTATGATTAAAAAAAAAAAAAAAAAAAAATTATATATAAATTGATTAAATCACTTTGCCATTTAGCTACTCACCCCCTTCAGGTTAATTTGACTCCATTTAACTGTCCATGTAGTTATGCAGCAGACTGTATAACCAGCCAATATAATAAGCACAATCTCCACCATTAGGAAGCCTACAATCTTCAGTTAAAGCAGCCGTGCAAGACAAACGTCATCCATCGAACACCTGTCTGAACAAACCTTTAAGAATCCTAAAGTGGCAGTCTGCAGAATTAACTTGCCCTATGAAAGCAGAGGTGGCCTGTTCCCTTAAAACCCTGCTTAACATCTCCGTAGCAACTGAAATTTTGACTGGCAATAGGAGACACAGCACTGTGCAGGTCAGTGACAGTACGGTGTGTGTGTATTGAGCAGACTGGTGTCCCATCACCCATGACATTAAGTGACAGGACCGAGGCGGCGGTGCAGCGGCCCCTCACCGCTCTGGGCCACGAGGCTTGTGTGCTTCCTGAGCATGGCGGCGGCCGTCTCCGACAGCGTAACGATCACCTCCAGGGCCAGCTGGCGCTGCATGTTTGACAGGCTGGTGTCCGCGCACAGCTGCATGGGGAACATGGCGGAAAAACGCGTCAGCCTCAGCGCAGTCACAAAGACGGGGGTCAGAGCGGCGCCGAGGAAGTCGCACGACCCGCAGGGGGGCACAGTCTACAGAGACTAGAGTTGCTCGTTCTCTCAGGAGAGGAAGGCGCGAGAGCGTAGGGCGACAGAGCACGTTACCTTCAGACTGAGTTGTAGCGTGGCCTCCAGGTTGGGCCGCAGGTACTTCGGAGCTGTGTCTGCTATCTCCACCAAAGACTTCAGCACAGAGTCGTCCCCCTGGTAGCAAGACTCGTTCACCGCCTGGGACAGGAAATGGTCAAAAACCCCCATGCGTTACTCCCACATGCGTCACACCCAATCCATTCGAGGCACGACACAAACGTAACCGCCTGCGTTGTCCTGACATTGAACCAAAGACGCACAAGCGAGGAGGTCGAGCCGTACCTGCAGAATGCCTGGCAGGAGGCCGGAGAACTGCTTGAGGAGGACGGTGTTGTTCTCGTTGGACAACACGAAGGAGGATGCTGCTCGGGCTGCCAAGGTTCGGATCTGGGAACAAACCAGACCAGAAGCTTTACCTCCACAAATGCCCGATCACTCACAGGCAAAGCCGTGGTGACCGCCCCACTCAATCCAGAGCCAGAACCACACTGGACATTCGCAACCTCCAGCAATATTCCCCTCCCGTTACACAGTGAACACGTCTCTGCCTGACGACTATTACTGAAGGTTTAAAAACAGGAGAGACACCATTAAGGGGGTGCGACTGCAGATCTGCAACATCTCACCAAGCAGTTTCCACCGTGCCATTTTTAACACCTTAAATGGAACAGATTTTAGTGTGCAGCAAAGCATCACAAGCACAGAGAACGACAGGCTACTTTTAAGTGCTTTAAAAGGACAGCAGAACTCCATATCTGCTGAACAATTAAGCTAAACCGCTCTCGCTATCCCACACATAGTTCCAAAAGCAAGAAGCTATTCTAACCTAGCAATAATAAACCCACTGTGTTAGCCAGCTTTCATTCACAGTAAATGCAATCTTAACGCTATACACGCACCATCATTTGCTCATCTGAGAACAAACAGTTCAATGAAGGCCCACTCCATTCGGGCATGGGCTTAGTCCAAGTGTGCCAGAAGGACCTCAAATGTAGCTTCACATTAGCAAGGCTGTAAGTTTTATAAATGGCAAGAATGGATCTGCAAGCTGATAATGCAGCTGACATCACAATAGTATTTGTGCTTGAGAAAATGTCACTCGGCACAGCACCTCACACATTCATGTCGGAACGCAGCATCCAGCAGTGGGAGGGCTCACAATACCCCCCCCAAGTTTTCCTACTTCTACATTTACAGAAAACACTAAAAGTGAGTGTTCATTTCCTTAGCCAAATGTCAACTGTGGGTGGAGGCAAAGGGCAAAGCCTGTGCTCTCAGCGAATCAGGAACAGTGTTCGGTTTGACCAATCCCGCACAGCGTGGGCCCCTCCTGACACTGTTAGGCTGTGGGACTGTCGAGACAGTTCACTTCTCTATCAGTCACCCAAACATGAGCCATGTCACCTCCGTAACTGGAGCTGCTCACCCGAGGTCAAGGATTAGAGAGCCAGGCACCCTCCCAGAAGCCGTCCTCACCTGTGCATTGTCCTGGTCCTGCATGCATTGCACCAGCATGCTCTTGATCACTTCCATGTAGTGCTGCTGCTGGTTCCCAAAGATCCCAGGAAAATTCCTACAGGGAAGGAAAGCAGGACATTGCATTGGGGTAAGGGGGGCGTGGCTTAGTGTGTAATGTAGCCATGACAACAGGGCACGCAAAACCACAGCATTACAGCAACTCACGAATGTTGAATTTCTTGACTTCATTGTTGTAAAATGCCAGAAAAAACACAGGAAGCCAAAAGGTGCATCAAACCAAGCATGAGTCTAGTTGAAAGACCACTTTAAAAATGCTCTCAAGCACTTTACACCTTTTATAACAAACCATCAGCTGCCCAGACAAACCCATAAAATTGTCATTTAATCACCAGAAAATGTGCAGAGCGGCTTCGCGTAGCCCGACGTTCTGGGAGTTGACCGAGTCGAACAGGAACTTCAGCACCTCAGGCCACTGATTGTTGCCTTCATCGTCTAAAGTGTTAAAACAAACACAAGCAGGAGTTTACCAGTTACCTGGGCAATGCTGTTAACCAAAGTGAATTAAGAGCTCATCCATTTTTACAGCTGGGCCCACTCATTGAAGCAGGAAAATTAAGGCCTTCATTCAAAGGGAGCAAAAAGCCTCTTAAGGTTTTGAGACACTCACAAATCCAGGTTAATAGTCAGAGGACACATTATGAACGGAACGAACTAAAATTACATCCTCAGTACCACCTTTACAAGGTGGCACCAAGCAGACCGAAACAGCAACACAAGGACACTACAGGACGAGCGTGGCGACAAGATATCCTCATGGGAAGAGCCAGTGGAAGGAAAGGAAGGGAAAATCAGGCGTGTCCACAGTGTGGAGCAGCAGGAGGAGAGCTGACATGTCCTACCGATGAGATTGCGGGAGAGCTCCGCGGCGACGTCGCACACCTTCTTCCGAATGGTAGGCGAGGCCTCCGCCTGAATGCCTACCAGCAGCTCAGTCTTGATAGCAGTCTGCATGTCCGGCGGCAGACTGGGGTATACCTCGTCGAAAGACGATGACAGCAGCCTCCGCAGCAGAACTGCCGCCATCTGCTTCACCTATATGGAGAGGCATGGAGGGAGGACGAGACATTTCACGGCCGTGCTACGTGGCGGGCGAGAACCTCTCGGGTGGTAGCCCGAGTCGGTGACGGGAAACGGGAGCAGGGTGCGCTAAAAATAACTGCACAAGCCACTGGAGCAACACGGAAGAAACAGAAGCACCGAAAGCTTGGGGGGGGGGGGGACTGAACAAGTGTAACAGGTTAAGCTGTTGAAACGGTGCACATTTGCTTTTTATACTGAGTTTTCAGCTGCTCAGTCAAGATAATTCTGATCTTTTTTTTTTTTTAACGCCACTTCCACTGGGGAGGGGAGAAACCCATTTACTCCTGTACTCAAGTTAAAAATCTCACATCTCCATACACCCATGCTGACTCTTTAAAGCACACTCTTTCCCAGACAGAAGTGCAGCACTGGAGGGTGGGGGGTTGCAGGAGGAACTCCCACTTAAATAGGACATTGGATAGAGGCCATGCTACACCTCATCACATGAAGACGCTGTCCCAGCTGAACCTAGTCCACAAAACCAGAAAATAACCCGAGACGCTGTTGCCTTCCCTCACCCAGCAAATGTGCATCTTACCAACTGCTTATTGTACGGACCCGGTCTATTACAACTGGCACGGCAGCCAGCAAAGAAAGGGACAAAGGACAGTTACAAATCATGCTGACAATTTCTTTAGCGGAAGGCAGCGAGCATGCAGCTTTACAGCCCGCTGACACTGCGAAGGCAGCTGCAGGTCGCTCGTACCTCTTCAGCAGCCGACGCATCGCGGACAGCCTGTAACAGGAATGTGATCTTGGTCTGCCCGGGAATGTTGTCGTAGGTCTCCTGAAAAATAAAAAGGACAGAGTGTCACACACACAGAGCAGGTTCTGTCGCGCACCCCTCCCCAACAAGAGGGTGTCAGACAGCAAAATGACGCCACACTGAAGAAGAGCCCAGGACCCAATCAAGCCTAAATACCAAGGCCATGACCCAAAACAGGAAGTCACAAGACGCAGTTAATTCAATTACTTTCCCATTGCAGGATATAGCATGAGCAAGCACAACACACAGGACTGCATGGAAGTACTCCTCCAGTCATTCAAAGTTATTACAGACATTTGAAGTGCAAGATAGCAAGAATGTGGTCAGACTAGGACATGGATTTTTGTGGGCAGCAGTCAGCATGGAAGTCATGCAAGATGGGCTCCACCCCCCTGCCTGCAATTGAGACACCCCTGTGTACACTGGAGAGCCGCACACAGCTGAATACCTGAACATTCAGCACTCACTAAGACGGAGAGAAAGTCAATGGACCGGTACAAAACGGCATGCTTAAACAAATCGTTAGTCACTGTCAATATTCAAGGACAAGCGCGACCCCGTTAGCCACACAGAAACACACTTAAACAGCATCACCCAATTCCTCCACATAAAAAGGTCATCTGAACCTTGAAAAGCTATGATCACAAACGTGGAGGCGAAAACAAAAGCAGCAGTATCCGTTCAGACCACGGGAATAATAATAGGACCTGACACAGAACTTGGGGGGGGGCACAGCCCCTGTCTGCCCAAAGGATTTCAGCAGGCATTGTCACAGCAACCGTTCATTGTCTTTCCTGAAGAATGTGCTGACAGGCAACGGGGTGCGCGTGCTGACCGGCAACGGGGTGCGCGTGCTGACCGGCAACGGGGTGCGCGTGCTGACCGGCAACGGGGTGCGCGTCACGGACCGCGCTCGAGCCCGCACAGGTGCACCAGTCCGAACCTGCGTGTCATGCATGCATCACACACGCCGCCAATTCTAACGCTCGTCATACAGTCGGTTCTAATCACAGCCATAGAAACGTTTGAATGACCGAGTTACTTGCGTTACTTATTTATCCGTTCGTACATAAAACGAACAACTGCACGTCATTTACAGCCTCTTGACGGAAATTATAATGCGACAAACGCACTGTAATTCATATATACGCTAACTGTCAAATCACTAGACTGTGTGTAGTACCTACATATTCCAACTTTAAAAACGATGCCCTGAGCAAACGAAGTCGTGACAGCACCGCGCTTAGTTGTGAGCGGAGGCTGCTAAACACCATTACACGCACGCCAATAAGGGGATTCATGACGTTGTATCGAGACTCCAAACTTAACCGAGTCGTTAACTTCACAACTATGAGTCCAGACATTGGCCAATTAGCAAATTAGCCGCAACCGAAGGGCTTCCCAGCCGCTCGGTAACGACGGGTGGCTAACATGCTAACTATGATTCATTACGAAACGGAGGCATGTTTTAGCACCCGCGGCGCTGGTATCGTTAAAGACATTAACTGCAACACATTAAAGTGGCGCCTAAATTAACATCCTACGGGTGAAGCGCCACGTTTTCCTTTCGAGGCAGAGATTTCGCCTGAGCCTCTGTTGTTACTAAACGGGCGGTCTGCAGTCCACTTCGCTTCACACGTGGGCTGGGCCGCCATGTAGCCAGGCATTTAGTAAACCGTCACGGGGCAAATAAAGTGTAACTTTTCAAAGGTCGGTGGGCCACAAAAAGTGCCTTAACAACTATTCCGTACCTCTGACTGCTTCCTGATGCCGTTGTCAGGGCTCATTAGATTGCTCAGTAAGAGCTGGAACTGCTGCTGCTCCGCCATTGCTATAAGATCCGAAAGAGGGAATAGCGGCCGGAGGTTGCGGGAAGGTAAAGCCGGCGTCTCACATCAGACGTAACAGCCCGTGCGCTCTGATTGGACGCCTTGCCAAACCAGCTCTAAAAGCTAAATTCCGCGATTGGCTGACGCGCCCAAGAACAACTTCAATTTACCATTGGGTAACTGGACCATCCCCCGGCCCTTTTCGATTGAACGCTAAAGGCGTCCGTCAGAATGCCGCTCACCGTATTGGTGAATTTTGCGTCTTATGCGCGCGTAAAATGGAGGAGGCGGGGCGCTCGAAGACGACATGATGTCATGTCAAAATATTGCAGTGGAAAGCGCGGGAGACGAACACGTTGTTTGGTGTGATGTTAAAGAGCAATCAATTTTATAAACAAGACAGCTCTGTTACGAGATACTTTTGACGGTCGAGTAAAATTATTAACATTCAAGACAAATCGCATTTTATGTCATTCGTAGCTAATTAATGAGGTACGCATAACCAATTACCATATAACGTTATCACAATAAAGGTACTTGTTTGAGACACGTTCATGTTATCTAGTCAATAATTGTTACTTTAGTTAGCGATCGCTGCCCTTCTGAAGAATATTGCCAAGAGCTTATTTTTATAAACAGTGATGGAACAATTACCCCGGATATAACTAGTTTTGAAAATGCGTAGGCCTACACTGATTATAGTGACAATTGTTTATATATATATATATATATATATATATATATATATATATATTGACAGAATTTAGAATTACCTACACACAAATCAGCAAATTTTAAAGTGTTTTGTAAATTGACTCCTGTTGTTTAAATGTGTTCAAAATTATGTTTAAATGTGTTCAAAATTAAAAATTTATAACTATAAATTACAGATCTGAGTATTGTCAGTACATTTTTACCGTATAGTTAAGATGATTAAATACGACTCTGTTCGTGTAAGTGTCTACAGAAGGCTGTTCTTTGTCAGTTGTGCCTGCTATGAGACGGTGGATGAAATGTTGTAACCCGACTCGAAAACAGGAACTATACGGAAATCCAATAAAGGTAACAGTTTTGTCGGTTTTCATTGTTACTTGGATCAGGTAATTTTTCACTGAGTTAGGAGAACAGTAACACGGAAAAGCCTAAAAAATGTATGGTGTAAGAGAGTTCTCACCCTGTATGGGACCGTTTGTATTTCTGGGGTACTTGATGACATTACATTGTGGAATGTGTCACAAATGTCTGTATAGGTTTATTTTTCACCAGAATCATTGGTTGGTTTATTATTTAAAGTGAATCCTTAGCATTGAGCACCTCTTTGGAAAAATCCACATAAGTTTTCACGATACAGAAAGGGCTGGCACACACATACTTCCTAGTCCTTAATGCAGTCTGCTGATGAAAAGAAAAATTATCAGCTTTAATAACAGAGGGAAGAGCTTATTAGTTTTATTCTAATTTTCTTTTACGAGACTCATTAAGCTGCACATAATTTACACAGCACAGTCAGCGCTCTGGTACCAACAAAGACACCAAACGGCCAATAAAGCCTTTAAAAGTGTAAACATTTGTTTAACATGTTACAGTGTTGTTCCTGTCACATCCCATTTCAGATGAACTGAAGGAACTATCTTTTCATCTTTTAATAAACTGGTCCAAGTCTGTAATTGTGTTCTAATGAGATCTCTCTCTTTTTAAAAATTGATTCAATCTTGAATATTTTTTGTACTAATTCTTAAATTAGTTGTCTAATTAAATCAATAAATACAGAACTATAATAATACTTCATTGTAAAAAGTTGCCTTTTTTGTACTATGACCCAAGTAATCACCCAAATGTACCAACTTGCACTGCTGAACTGTTACAAGACAGTAAAAATTCTCGATCAGGCATGCACTTAAACATGTGTTATGTGAGGGCATAATATCTACATCACAAAACTGAAGGTGATCGTCCTATTCAGATTTTTTTTCAGGACATAAAATGTTAAACGTGCTTTAAACACGTGTGTGTATTGTTTATTAATTTTTATTTCTTGTTGTTAGGGTGAAGAATTACAGTGGTAGTTTTAATCTCTTTTTTATGTGTGTCTTTGTCTTTTATGGACCTTGTGTCTGCTAATAAAGTTTGAATGAATGAATGAATGAATGAATGAATGGAAGTTATAACAGGCTGTATGTAAACCGAACCGCCACACGGGTGGCTCAGTGTGCAGGGCGTACCGTTATAACAGCCCAGAGCCAAAGAAAAGGCACCGGAAGAAGAACATCAGGAAACAGCTGTACAAAACACTGGTTTGAGGGAAAGCTAGAAGACCGGTTTGGTACAGATGAACAGAAAAGATGATGAGTACGTTTTATTTATAGGAAACCACTAAAATGCTGTGGAAATTGAAACACTGCACACATGGAGAGCTGTAATGACCAGGTTCAAATGTGGGAAATCCAGTACGATTCCTGCCTTTTATTTCAGTAAGTCCTCTAACCATTTGGGCGTCAGCTATATTGAGTTCAGTTTATTTTTCTATAGCGCCTTTCACAACAGACTCGTCCCAATTTACTTTGCAGGAATTAGTGTACAAAACAATATATTGATATGATTGAAGTCAAACTGCAAAGTATTACTCTGCACTGGTTAATTACACTTATAGCACTGAAGATCCACACACCTAACTGATTATTAGTTTGTAACAGCAACATATGAAAATAACAAATGTATATTTACCCAAATCATAGTAAAAACATTTCACATCAACCAGCACCACTAATTGCAAAATTCTCTTTAGAAGTGTGTAATGAAGTCAGTAAAGTATGTACAGGTTTTGATAGTGAAGAGATCAGGCAAATCGGGTGTTCTCTGGGTCTGCAATACACTTCTTAGCCATTGGATGGCACCATAAGCTGAACAGAAACTTAGCGTTTGGTAAACGTCAAGTCATGAGAAGGGTGGCATTCAAATACATTACCTGAGCTGGGAAAGTGAAAGGCTGTCTCTTAATGTGATAACAGAAATCATGTTGATCCTGATCCTGAGAAGAAGTTCAACACGTTTTAGTGCCTCCAACCTTCCATGGTACTGACTCAGGTCAGATGACTCTCATGTTGGAAACAGGTGTGTGACCTGAGATAACCCTGGACCACATTGGTGGGACACTGCAGGTTATGCAGTTCCAGGAGCTGTGGTTTCACTGGAAAAACACAGCGCTCTCAGATTTCCAAGCAAAATAAAGTGCTTCCCATATTAAAGAGCACTCGGGGCTTCTGCTGGGTTTTATAAATCCATTAATCCATTCGTCCACCAGCTTCAGGTCCTCTAACTTAAACAAAACATTCAACAACAATGTTGACACAATTTGTGAAAGGTGCTACGTCAAAATAAATTGAAATTGAATTTGAACTTCAGTATCTTAACATGGTAAATAAGTGTAATTTCGAATGGAAGTGTAAATGTGCTCAAAAACAGAGATTGACAGCTCTGAAATGTCGTTTTTCTAACTGTAAAAATCAGTCCTCTGGAACTGGAAGAACCAAAGATGACATGGTGAAAGTGGCGTGGCTGTAAAAAACACACTGAAAACTACTGTTACATGTTTCTGGGAGCTCTGCTTCAAAAATAAAATGTGGTCTCTTTTTCTTTAAGAACACAGGCCTGTGTGATGTGTCAAAGGGGAGAATAATGTCCGGGTGTCTGGAAGCGCTCAGCCAGCCGCTGGTGTGGATAAACGCCCAGGCAGCATTCTTTAGCAGTGTGATCAGGGCAGTGAATTTGTTGAGTCGGCCAAAGCCTTGTTTATGGTTCCTCTGTGCTCTACCACCAACCCCCCCCCCTACCGAGGGAGAGACCACGGTTCAGTTTGGCAATCTGCGGTTTATCTTGCGTGGCTGTCCACCTCCAGAGAGGACCCTGCAGGCACAGTTCCACATTGCACCTGGGTCTCCTTGGAGTATATTGGTAGACGCATTGGCGAAAATGTCATGAGCTCCTGCGGCTGACGTGTAATTCAGCAAAGTCAGGGTAACCAATGAAGGAGCTGGGGGGAGAAGCTCAGAGGATTCTGGATCTGAGGAGCCAGGGAAGCCAGTTGTCAGGCATTTTAACGGAGATACGGTGTGCTCATGATCCACCTAGCACAGGCTTTCACCTAGGATCCAGGCTATGTGCTGTGAGTTCAGGTTCTAAAATAATAATGATAATAATACAATTTATTTATAGGCGCCTTTCTCAACGGTCAAGGTCACCTTACAGACACAAGAAAAAACAAATAACATATTAAATAATAACAAATTAAAAAACAATTTTAAAATGTGGTCACAAACTGAAACAGCAGCAGAGACCATGTTTGTGCTTTGTCCATTTCTCAACAGACTCTAGACATAATGTACGGGACGGACGTCGCGTACAGACAAGGTCACGGCTCATTCAGGGCTGCCCCCTGTAATCACAGTCCACATACCCAGATAGAAACTTCAATAGCTTGAGAAAGACAAGGAGAGACATGACCCATAACCAGCTGTGAGTGCACAGAAACAGTAGTCAAGTAGAGAACTTTGGGGGGTGGCTCAGCACTGACGCATGCTGAACTCACCTGCCGTGACCGTGACTCACCTCTCTCCATCTGTGTCTGGGGTATCATCATCACTCTTTGGCACACTGTGAGCCTTACCAGATTACCTTACAAGTTTGTTGCACCATTTTTATGAATATGCAAACATTGAAAAAGCTACTAACGGAGCACTGTGGTTGGTGTTCCTACAGGTGACGACTTTTTGTTATCACCTTTTTTTTATCACATTTTGCATTCAGGCTAGGGGTGGTCATAACCATGGACTGTGGGCAGCTACTGGTAGGGAATACATGTTACACCCTTCAAATCTTTATAAACATACTATGGTCCAAGGTGCTGTGTTTACAAACCTAATCTGGAAATCTAGGGTCACTTTGTGCGCCTACCCATAAAAAAAGTGTCAGTTGCATGTTTGCTTTAACCCTCCTCACTGCTCCCTTCCCCAGGTTAGTCTACCTTTGTGCCACATCTGCAGGGTGGCTTTGAGAAGAGATTGACTAAGTCCTGGTCAATGGCGTTCACCGACCTTTCCATGGCAATCAGGTGTGCCCAGGTGAACGACACAGAACATCGGTACTTGCAATAACGGGTGCTGGCGCTCAGGCGACTGCTGGGGAGTACAGCCTTAGGCTTTGAGCCAGCCGGTATCGCCGTAAACCAAACGACAGGACAGTCACAGCGCCGCGGCGCTGCTGAACAGAACTCAAAGACACATGCAGCCACGAGCGAAGTCCTCTGTTAGGTCCCCACAGACCGTATCGTTTGCTGACATCGCTAACAAAATGCAGTCCAATTTGTTGAACGGGGTATTTTGGGCATTGTGTTTTTTTGGTTCTTATGCAAGTGTGCTATAAACAAAAAGACTATATATAACAGCCTTAAATGAAACCACAGTGAATGAATACGCCACCATAAAGCCTGTTTTCATCTGATATTTTCATATTCAGAGTCTCCTCAATCATGCATGTATGGCACCATAAAACTGACACAGGCCAGTGTTACCTTTTACACTGAGTGAATCTGACTACTTTTTGATGAATGCTACATTTTATATGTACAAAGTCATAATATCGTAACTCCCTTCTTATCTGTCAGTTCTGTTTTGTCCAACATTAAGCACAGTGATGGCTACAGTATAACTGGAGTCTAGCATTGAAAAAGTTGCCCGAGTAACAAACTTAAAAAGGAATCACTTAAAATAATTTAATGTTGATTACTGGAGTGGGGTCTCTGGCAGATTAAGAGATGTTTTGTGCCATAACACATTAAAGGAAGTGGGTTGGGATACTGACCCTACCCTAACGATGCTGGGTCATCACAGAGCACCCCCACCAGCCGGTGTGCTCTTTCATTGGAATAATTAGGAAACCACATGATAATCATGGGGCTCAAGCACAGCCACGCCCAAATCTAGATTTTGGGGACAGCCGAGATGGCGCTCTATTGGAGGAGAACGTGGGGAAATACTGGCGCTTCTGGCAAATTAACCAGCCGGATGAGTTGTCAGCAAGCTTGCGTTTCCCTCCTGCTGCAGTTTTAGCTTAGCGCCGGAGCGCGGCCAAGCTAACCTGCTTGTCAGCAACTTCTGAACGTTTAGTACCACCATTAGGAAAAGTGGCTGGGGTCAGCAGAGTAAGCTGCGACCCTCCACAAGTCTCCCAGACTGCACCTGTCACGTGGATCAAAATCGCGACCGCGCTTCCCTGCCCTTCATATTAAATGATGTTGCAGACAAAAATGTGGTACTTCAGCTAACTACAGTATGCTCTGCATGCACGCGCACAAGTGTGTGTGTGTGTGTGTGGATCCGTGCCTGTTTATTCAGTGTGTGCAGTTCCTTATTGGCGGTAGAGTGTCAGGATGATGTACTGCCTGCCAGGCAGCTATTGACAGGCGAAGGTGCCACAATCATTGTATCACAGCATGTCACGGGGCTGAACAAGAAAGCGGACGCTAAAAGGTTTCCCTGCTACAAGGCCACCAGCGCCTCTTTGAATATGGAAGCTGTGCTTATCACACAGAGGTAAACAGAAAGGGCATTTACATTTCACTTACAAGGAGAATATTGGTAAAGAATTTAATCCCTTTTCTTAGAAAATATTCTAGTATATTTCATATTATTTAATAATATAACTGAATACACAACATAGCCCTAACTCAGAATGCATGCAACTTCTACTACTACTAAGTGTAACAAATATTATAATAAAAGAATTACTGTATTTATTGAATGACTTTATTTACGAACTATAAAATAAGGAATTTTTTTCACCAGTACTAGTAGCTACAACACAAAGGGACAACCTGAACAACGTAACTGGGGAAGTAAACTCAAGCTTGATTAGTGAGGGTTCTGCATAAGGAAAATCATTCCGGCTTAACAAGACGAGATGTACAACTGACTCAGCTGTATGGAGACAGGTCCAGAGCGCACACGCCCTCACAGCTGAGCACCTGCGAGAGCTGGGCCTGTCCAGAATGCTGTTTTACAGAGCCACGGAAAACACACGGAAATTAAGTGGTACAGAATGAAGGTCCAGCTGTGTTTCGCTTCGTAATCAGCCTCAGACAATGGCGGGCCAACACCAGGTGTTAAAATAACAGGCGATGTGAAACGGGCAGCTTTGAAAGCTTATTGGTCAAAAGTTTATTGAGACTCCCCCCCACCACCACCGCCACCATGCTCTCTGTTGACTGAGGTTCTGTCTCCTTGTGTATTTTGGATGTGTGTGTGTGTGTGTGTGTGTGTTTCGATTTTAGTTGCAGGAGCCATTTCCTTGGCCACCTGCATGGTCTGCTTTTCCTCCATCGTTGGTGGTGCATTATAAAACCATGTGTCCATTTGCCTCACAAAAAAAACAGCGGTGAGATGTTTTCAGTTTCTGGCACTGTGCAGTCGCTTACACAGAAACATCCTGACCTCCATCATGCCTCAGCAGACAGGTGTGTGCTGCAGATTATTGTGGGAAAACATGATGGTGGCCCCAGACCATGTTTCATAAGAAGCAGGATTTGAGATTTATGTACTGCTTTGCTGCTTTGCATTTAAATGGAGGCCTCAGTCATTCCAGTGGACTTTGTTATTGCAAAAGCAACAACTTAGAAAAGAGCCTGAAGGGTTCAGCCACAGAACAGAACAGCACTGCATCATTATGAGTAACCCAAACTGCTGCAAGGTGAGATCCGCATAAACCCACCAAGCGCGCCGCAGCCACGGTCTCCTTCTGAACACATCCTGAACGTTTTACACATCATACCCTGTGTTCATCTGCAAGGCAGGAGAACAGCGAGATTTATTCATATTGGAGTGACTGAGGACAAAAAACAAGAACACAGCAAGGTAAACACGCTTAATAAACATTTTTTATTTACTATTCATTAAAATTAAGTAAATGAGCACATTTTTCTAACACCAACTCACGACATGAGATTTTCATATAAATACAGCCTATATAAAAAAAAAACACGTATAACTGCACTATATACATAACAAACATAAACGAAAATAATGGATATTATATCCTTTAAGTAATGTATGTACTTTGGAAAATGCAAATAATTCAAGCTTAGTTGCTTGAACTGTATGGTAATTATACCCCTGAACGAAATTCTCTTATTTCAGTTTGTGAAAACAGCAGTTGTTTTCATGTTATGTTCTCAGGCAAATGCATAATATTTTAGTTGTTTCTATTTAAAGTATATATTCTTCGCCTTAGGACTTGGCTCCACCAATTACTTTGAGAACTCTGGATTGTTACAGGACTGTTTTTAATGGCAAATTTGAACAAGAAGGGTGGCTTTGTTTTTAAAGCAGGTTTACTTTATTTTATAGTACTTTATTAATCCCACAGGAAAATGAGGCTTCTCTGTGTTTAACCCATCCTCAGGGGGAGCAGTAGGCACTCACATGCCACACCCAGGGAGCTAGCATTTGAGTGTCTTGTTCAAGGACACTGGCTGGGCTAGGATTTGAACCAAGAGACTTCCATATCCCAGCCTGATGTTCTACCCATTGAGCCACCAGGTTGCAAAATTATTCATTCATTCATTCATTCTCTTAACCGCTTAGTCCTGGTGAGGGTCACGGGGAAGCCTGGAGCCCATCCCAGAGCACATAGGGCATGGGACACCCAAGGCAGGGTGCCAATCCACCACAGGGCACACACACGCTTTCAGGCAATTTTGAACACACCAATCAACCTAACCTGCATGTCTTTGGACTGAGGGAGGAAACCCACCAAGCACAGGAAGGACATGCAAACTCCACGCACACAGACCCAAAGCGGGAATCAAACCCCAGGCCTGGAAGGGCAAGGTGACAGCGCCAACCACCATGCCACCATTGCAAAATTATGTTTATAGTAATTTTTTAAATACAAAGCTTTAAAAAGCCAATTGAGAACTAGTGACAGATAGCTCCAACACACACATCTGTATCCCTAAAGAGGCCAGCAGCAAAAATAGCTGCTACTTGATTTTACATAAGTCCTCATCCTCCCACCCTTATCATAATGGCTATCAAACCATCAATGTGATTTTCACTTTGATGACAAGAAGAAGCCTTTGTCCAGTTTGAAAAACAGCAACCCCCCCCCACACACCTTTTTTTAACATTAGCTGCTCAGCCATATATGCCAACACCCACATTTACCAACACCCACATGTACCAACACCCACACTCTGTATCCAAGAGTGGAATGTTAAAATAACCACCCCCTTTCAGTGTGTCCAAGGCTTCAGCCATGCAAAGCACAAGGCTTTGCTTGTTTGTACCAGTTTACTTTTGGCTATGGTAGGTTATTATGACCTCCCTTTTCCAATTTAACCGGTGTTCATGCGACTCTCTTTATGTGTACACACTGTTTCCCAGCTGAAAAAAGACAGCGTGAGTTTTCATAGTAGAAAATGGTTCTAATGGTTTCTAACAGTTCACACACTATCAATGAGGCTATCACATGAAGCTAGGAAGCTGTACACTGCACCAGCTTCAGCAGAAAGTGTAGCTAACTATTGTGCACTCAGGGCTCTTCTGTTGTGCCCTAGAGTAAACCACCTGAGCTGAATTGTGCAGTTATTAGCTCCTCAAAGTAGATAATATCTAAAATGAAAGCGAAGGAACAGACTTTCCACAAAAAAGTGTTTGCTGGACAGCTAAATTAATTGAATGTATTAATTAATTCCCTTATCGTCCTCATTTGTCTTCTAGCTCCCCCCCACCCAAGTCTTTGTTCTTCGATCTGCATGTAACAGTAGCTGTTCCATAAGCGGGGCTGGATACGAAGGTCTCTGTTCCTACGTGATCTGGGCTGTAGCGTGGGTGGGGAAAAGGACCTCTGTAAACACATCGCCTTATTGAAGTGCTCTTGGAGTTGGCTGTCACGTCTCCTACAGCGTCTGCCCCTGCCAACGCACCGACAGCCAGGAGCAATGAGAGGAAAATTAATTATTTTTATATCGCAAAACATTTCTCTCTAAATCGTTATTATACGACACGAAAACTGTGAAAAAAATGTTTGTACATATTTGCGTGTTTTGTGGTGTCATCGTATGATTATACTTCATGGCATATTTTACGAGCTTGAAGCTTGGGGATAGACTTAGCATCCAGATCGTGGAGAACGTGTGCAGAAAATGACTAACTGGCTTGATCTTGGCAGTAAGTGACAAAAGGAATTGGATGCAACGGGGGAAATCGATGCGTTTATCCAGACGGCCCCGTTGGACAGGTCCGCTGTGGCTCACCCAGCCAAAGCCGTCTGTTTGAAGTTCTGACATCTGAGAGAAGACACTAGAGAAAACACAGGTCCAGATGGCAGGCGTGCGTTTAACCCCCCCCCCCCCTCCAACCCCACTTCAAACATCTTTGCATTCTTGCACTCGTATGTGTGCATGCATGGTAAACAGGCTGTCTGCATAGATCTACACCTTTGCGAATAAACTCTTACTGCGTCTTAGCCGGGCTCATATAATGAACACGTTGTAGGAGGCAATTATTAGTAGGTAATGTGCAGCTATCTAACCTGAGGGAATGTGGCAGTTTTGCACACGGGTCCTTGCATTACAGAACGCTGAGTAACGTGTACACGGATAAATATTGTACCGCAGCGGAGGCGGACGTTTGATTTCCCGTCACAAGCCATTAGACACCGGCCTGTGGTGCAGATTACTATACTGCATGGACTTTTACACTCGGAAAACATTCCTGGACAAATTCTTTATTAACTTCAGTGGGGCAATACGGCCACTGTCCACCAGGGGCCCCCATAGTTGCACTCACTGCTCTCCCATGAACATCACACATCGATCACGATCTTACCCTTCATCTGGCTTTGCCAGATTGTTACACTAAGGAAGTACCTAACTTGAACATCTGTATTACAAGTTTAAGTGAAGACAAGTCCAGATGTTAATAATAAATACATACACTATGGCATCAACACTTGGAGGGACTTTAAAGAATTTTACTAGAACAGATTTTATAGGCAGGGAGCTTATTATCAGGAGCAATTTTACATTTTACTTTAGTATTGTACGTTTTATAGTGTATCACTATACTACCAATAAATAACTAAGCTCCATGTAATGTGCAATACTCTGTAATGAAGTACAGGGAAGTACAGTAGTCATCTGCTTCTTAAAGATTACCCCCTTTTAAACGGTCCCCTCGAAGACTAAATAAAGACAATTTTCTGTTAAGAATCTGAATTAAAATCATGCTCGCTTATTTAGGCAAAGTAATGCATCCCTCTGCTCAATGTCCTTTGTAAACTGCATAATAACGTGAAAAGGACTCAGGACTCAGTCAGGGACGCCTTAATTCCCAGCGCCCTTGTCCGGCTCCAGAGGAGTATTACTCAGCCCCTACACCCCTTGATTTACGGGAGTTCTGTAAGGGAGGAAATAACTGCAGCCGATAGGATCGCAATCACCGTGCTCCTCGTAATTGCAAAGCGTTTATCAGGCTCCGGTAAAATGTACCGTGAAAACAATAGGTAAATAAAGGCTGACCTCACATAAAAAAGGAACCATGTGCAACAGCCTATTTGCTTTGCTTGTTTTCTTTCAGAAGAAAGAGAGGACAAGTTATGTGGACAGGAAAAAAAGAGCAATACCAGTTTCACGTTGGGTTTCAGAGGCAGGAAGCGTTCATTTTAAATTGTCTGTGTATTTCGCACACCCTTTAAACAAGCAGTTTAACTACACCCTGTCCACAGACTATTTGCTGCTATGAAATTCCAAATAGCCTTAATATAGCTCTTACATACACAATTTAAATGAGTTGACCAAAAGTTTTCTCATCTGAGGATGTTGTTTTTGACCATTCATGATCTTTGTTGCTATGGATTCTGCTTCTTGCTGTCGGTTGCTACGAGACCGCTGGCTTTGTTGCCATAATATGCGGGCAAAGCTTTGAAACATGATCGCAATTCAAGGCGATACACAAAGCGACAACATAGCGCTCATTAGAATTGTGAATAATTGTAGCTGACAAACGTCTCAGGACCCAGGATGGAAACACACATTTACCAGCAGTGTCATCTCCTTGGCTGAGATCTTTTTTTTTTTTTTTTTTTTTTTATAACCCGGCCAGCTGAGAATCTGTATGTGCAGTTGTAATTGGTTTCACCTGTGATTGATGGGCACATCTTGTGTCTTGCAGCGGTGCTGCATATGCAACATAGTCACCAGCTATATTATGACTTTGTGTAATGTGCATTGTCCTGTGATGTATTTTGTAAAACCAAATTGTATATACAATGTTATATTATTGTATTATTGTAGACCTGTTTGTTCCTTTGGCTGTAGGATGTCTAATAGATATAGGTAGACATAATTACCAGCACCTGGGGCAGCTGGTCAGTGGTGTTACCACTGGGATGTGGACTTTTCCGGGTTCAAATCCCACCCCAGCCCCCTGGGTATCCCTGAGCAAGACCCTCAGCTCCCTGGATGCTAAACAACAGCAGCCCGCTGCCCTCCGAGGGGATGGGTTAAATGCAAAGAACCAATTTCATTATAACATGTAAGTGCCTTTGGACAAAGGTGTCTGGTAAATGCATAACTGTAAATGTATTACAACATGAATTCAAGAACCGTGGGTTTGATGTCTTGTGGAGGGCTGAGAGAAATAATATAATTGTTGAGAGAAAAAAAGTGCTGTTTTAACTTTTATTTTTCAGACCTCCCCTGTGCAGGTAACAAAGGGCTGCCAGTGAACATAAAATTTTCCCAGAAATGACTTCAACTATTTACGCCATTATAACATTTTGTGTTACCACGACCACCTCTGTTTCTTAGTTTATTTGAGTACTCAAATGGACCAACACCAGTCCAGATGCCAAGTGTGATTTGTAAATAAAAACACATTTAAGCAAAAATGTTTGAGCTGAAATCAGTTTATTAAATGAAACGCCATTTTTGAATCTTCTAGTTAAAGTTATTTCTCATAAATATATTGTTTTGTTAGATGGCAGGACTGACCATAGTTGGCATTCAATATACAGTAACATTTTATCATCACAATAATCAGAAGTTTCAGTCATTTCTGTCTTTGGAAAAGCGTGATTAAAAGCAAAAAGGAAAAGTTGATTTATACATAGAATATACAATCAACAAAATGTTCAAAGCACGAGTTTATATAAGTTACATTGAAGTGCCACTGCCTTCTGTACAGTGGCAGGTCCAATCCGGTCTACATATGCAGATTGGACTGTAAACTGATGATTTATCTGTTGCTATTTGGTTGCCATGGCACCTCGTCATCAGGGCATCATGAAAATCATATGCATGACTTTTATTTTGCCACTTTGCCATTCACATTCTTCCAGCTCTGAGAGGAGGGCACTGTGTGTGTTGTGGGGGGGGGGGTGAGTGTCAAGCATCAAGGCCAAGCACCACCTAGGAGGAAAAGTAAGATGGCGTAACGCTACACCAAGATAGGATGCGACCTCATTCTGTTCTCAGTCCAGGATAAGCAAACCCCTAGTGGTCCACTGTGCAGAGGAAGTGTCAATCCCATATTCAGGTTCTCTGTGAAAATGTAATGCTGCTCAGCTTGTAAGGAGACAAACTCACAGTTTTTAAAAATTTCCACTTACAGTCCAGGCGCAGGAATGCCATATTAGCTGAGTGAAAAGTGAGCCATCGACAGGGATAAAGTGTGGACCCACAGACTGCACTGGGGACCCTCTGTGGCTTTCACTATTACTCAAAAGAAGGATTAACTCCCCTTTGTGTGGTTGCATTGAAATCCCTCTTTATCCTTGTAGAGGCATCCGCTTCACTCTGTGACAGACATTTCCCGCATCTCTTCCATTCAGCCGTAAAGTGTGTGTGTTCAGTCAGGGGCCAGGAGTTAGGCAGAGCAGGGGGCGGTCGTCATGGTGACGGGGGCTGCACTCAAGGCCTGGGCCTGCGTGACTCATTCGCAGGCTGCCACCCAGCCCCATCGTCCCTGACACCCCGAACGCTGATGGGAACCACGGGTCTCACGCAGCTGTGTAACGGTCCGACACAGTGTCACTTCCTAACACGCAGGTCCCAGGCTGCAGTCGACAGCTGTGAATGGGCTTGTGGAGCGTCGATAATTAGCGTTATGTCCTCGTGCCTTCCCTGTTCAGCTTCTGCAGTCTGAGGTCTGTAAGCATACTATGCTGTAGATAGTACCTGCCTCTAAGTGTTGGGGGGGGGGGGTGATGTGCATCTGCAGGTGCACTTTCCCCTGTACACCCTCCCAAGAAACCTCCCTCAAACCCTTCAGTGGCAGCTAGCCTTGGCATCACTCAGAAAGTTGTGCTTCAGATGCCAATCACGCATCAGGTTGCCAAAGACCCACCCTGCTGTGCACATCTGCAGAGGTACTCATTCTTTATTCATGAAGGAGAATCACACATGCACCAGAAACAAAGGCACAGACATTTTTTGACAGATGAAGAGGAAAACAAAAGGACCCGCTGAAGGGTAAGATGCTGTAACTCCACCCACGGCACCTGCTCAGGTAGCACACCGGCACAAGCCAGTGATCAGGTCAAAAGAAGAAAACTAGGGCTTGAGGTCTACGCTGCCAAAGAGGAGAGACTACCAGGCAAGCGGCTATGGTCACAAACCAGCTGATGGGAGACACTTAAAGGCACTTTAGCACCTATTAATGAGTGTCTCTCTGGCTGTTTCAGTGCCCACTGGGTGTGAAACCTGCTCTCCTTGTGTCTGTGGGGGGGTGGACGGGGGGCCTCATCTCCCATCATCACTTTTCCACGTTTCATCCACTCTCACATCATGCTCTCACGGTCAGCACGCCTCTGGGGATCTGTCCTGTCACGGACTCAAGAACCCGAAGCGTGCGCGCACCGAGGGAGCTAAAGCGGCGCGTCAGCATCTCAGCTCTGCTCAGCGTCCAGAGGAACTCACGCCTGTCAGTGGCAGGAAAAAAAAAGCCGTGTGCGTTTTCATTAAAAATAATTACTCTGTCTGCCGGAGCAGGCATGTAAAAATCACAACTCCCATCCGCCGAGTAGGAGTCCTCTGAAACAAAAAGTATCAGTCAGCTTGTAAAGAAGAAACTGCAGCCATAGGGACGACTAGAACTGTAGTGTTTTCAGACACATTTATGCTCCTGAATTGTCCATGTCTATAAATGAGCAGAAGTGTGCATGTAATGACACAAACCTTCCACAGCCAATGGGAGATCAAATATAAGCTGGAGTAAAGGCAGATATTTCTGAGTATCGCTAACATTCTTGTCACTGCAGTCAGAATATCGCTAACATTATTGTCATTGTAGTTATAGTATCGCTAACATTCTATTCATTGCAGTCAGAGTATCGCTAACATTCTAGTCACTGCAGTCAGAGTATCGCTAACATTCTTGTCATTGCAGTCAGAGTATCGCTAACATTCTAGTCATTGCAGTCATTGAGTTCTGGGTTTCGTGAAGAAACATGCGTTTTTTTTTTTGTGAACTGTCCCCACACTTTATGGCACCTGCAGCCAAACACAGCAGCCACAGTGGAGCTTGTGTGTGCTCATAAGTCCACCGTGACTGGGAAAATGTGGCTCTAGCAAACCTGTCTTCTTGTCTGTGCTATGCAGGTTGTGGTGAACCAGGTTCTAATAAATTGCACAGGATGATGCATGTTCAGTCCTCGCTCACGGCTGCCTGTGTTTTCCCAGGTGGTCCAACTTCACACCGAGCGATGCTATCCACCCTGCGTCTACCCCTGGCAGGTACCACGTTTCTTTGTCAAGAACGGTGACTGCAGTAGCAAAGGCTGAAAACATGTTAGGTCCTTTTACCCTCTCTGTTATGACAGAAGATCAATCTTTAAAAAATCCATAACATGAAATGAAGAACCTGTAATGAAAATGTTTGGACGAGCCATCATCATTCCTAAGTATAATTCCATTATCCTCACAAGATGCTCTGTGAGCTGAAGAGATGAACCCTTCAAAAGGAGACTCAGGCCATGGGGTCTGCCTTTGGTGGGGTGGGAGGTTGGATTGAGAGCCCAGACCCACAGCTACCTACAGGTTGCTTCTGTCCCCCTTCCCCAGGTACCACCATATCTGGTATAACAAACCCAGTCAGGTTGACCGGATATTAGACTATGGACTGTGCAGGACAAAATGAAAATCTCAAGTTTGAAGGTCCTCTAACCCATGTCTCATGGTGTATCTGCATCCCGTCAGCAGTACAGGAACTGCTGGGTGTACTGTAGGAGACAGCTGCTTTCATCCTCATTCAACTCCCAGTAAATTACGTTCAACTGGGCTGCTGAATCCCACAACATAAATCCTTTTTAAACCACAATCTGTCACTGTAAAACAGCAAAACATTTATACAAATGCTTAGCTTTGCATGTTGCACAGCCACTGGTCAATTAATAATTCATAGATATTCAGCATGGAAAATGCACTGAAAACGTCACCTGAAATAGCTCCGGGTTCAATGTTATAACTGAAGGATAGGACAAACAAAACTCCAACAACTTATGATTGGGAGGCGACGTTTGTTATGGAGGAGAAGGAACGCACTGAGGACATTCCCGCAGTAATTCACAGATCAACAGAACTGCATCTTTTGTTGCATCATTTGTTGTTCATACAACGTCAGGGAGAACAGGAAGAAAACATGGTGTTCGTTCAACCTTTATACATTCTTCAGTGTTTTTGTCAAAAGTAAATTGTTACAAAGAAACAAAAGCTTTCATTTATTAATCACCTGTTAAATGCAAAAACCGTTATATAGCAGAACCAAAGAAATGTAGGACTGGCAGGACGTCCATTTCCACCGCTTCAAACACCAAAATAGCAGCACCTTAGTCCTTTCAGCATCCTGACTGTGTGTCAGCAATGCAAGGCCAGTGTCAACCAAGACCTGGTCATCTGCCCTCTTCAGCACTGTTACCACGGGTACCACACCAGCAATTCTGCCCCCTCACCACATCTACACGGGTCAAGGGCGATCCTCACACAGTCGCAGTGAGCACGGTGCTTTAATGGCTCAGTGGGAAATTTCTAGACCTAAAAGTGGGGGTGCTGATCCCCGCTTAGGCCAGGACACTGCTTGTGCTCCCCCCCCAGATACATGTCACAACCAAAGAACAAAGTTACCCAGAAGCAGCTGCCATATATTCTGCACGCATGTTTGCCCTCGTAGTAAAGCTCATCTGCATCGGACATATTGCTCATACACAGATGCAAAAACGTATAAAATGAACACGTTTGCGCATTGTTATTCAGAGCTATAACTCAACAGATGTACCCGTGTGGTACCCATCACAGGCCAGGCAGTTGGCAGCTATGTTCTTCAGCTAGTAGGTGGACATCCATGTATAGGGTTTCCTGCTGTGATCTGAAAATGTAACAGCACACATCAAATTCAATCACTTTACTTCGAAACATTACCAAATACATCGATATCTGCTGTACAATGTGTAAACGACAAAACACAAGCCCTCATTTAATCAAGTATTAATAAACAACCTCATGTTCCAGAACTCAAATAATACATTTTACATTACAGTGTCTGCTGGTTTCTTGAGGATATTTCATCATGTGTCATCATTTATTAGACAATGAGCTACAAAGCATATTCTGTCATGGGGGAAGTACTGTTTAAAGACACTCTGGTGATTTAAGCACTTGTCTAGGCTTTGTTGCTCATCTGAATGTATCTTCAGTGCACCGTAGCAGCCTGGCTGCCAGACTGCAGGTCTACCAAAATTCCAAAGTGTTCAGTGAACGTTTATAATGAACCACTCAACACCGGTACGTCCGTCTCTGCTACACTCACCGGCAGGTGAAACAGACGGGCAATGTAGAAGACCCAGAACTTCACTCAATGCGGAATGACTAAAGTAGCGCTGAAATGTAAAAAGAACATCCCAAAACAAGTGCTGCAAAGATGCCAAAGATAGCTCTCGTTAAACCTACAAGGTGAGAGAGACTCCCGTGAGGAATAAAATTGTGACAGCTGGCAGGGTGCTCCTCAGTGGGAGAACCTGAATGCAATAAAAAAGTGACATCTCGCATTTCAGACTGGAAGTTTGGGACTAAAAGAAAATTACTTATGAGGCTGAGAGAGGGCCAATTCAGAGGCCGGACACAAGACAACCCAGCACTCAACAGGTCATCTTTAAGGTTCTTACTTTGTGTTTCTTTTGTAATCTATAGGATCTTCTGTGGAACAGAAACCCACGGAGCAGATCATATTAAAACACTCACTTGATCATCCCTATAATTGAAATAAACCAAAAATATCAGTGTGTCCAGATGAGCCTTGTGGTTTTTAACACATTCAACAACGGAGATTGTAGGGATCTTTTAAAATATGTGCCTGTTAAACGGTGCTGCAGAATTTCTGAAAACTCACGTCTCTGACTGGAAGGAAACATCTTTCATGTTCTTCATAGTCATCATCGGTCTGGTCTCATAGCACTGCTGTTTTCATAACGTCTGTGCATCAGAGCGCGGGGTTGTGTGACTTCACTTAGCCTTCCCCACTGAGTCAGGCACCTCCAGGGCATATTGAGTGCAACCCAGACTTACCAAGATGTGAAACATCACCACGCTGTTTTTACAACTTCAGGCCACTTTGTGACGGTATGCACAGCTTTGCCTCCTCATAGAAATCACATGATCACAAGGTGCAAACTCCGAATCCATCTGTCAGGGCCTGGATGTGCAGTCTACACTGCCTGTGCTTGCCAGGATGGCCTCAGGCTTACCCTGACCCTGCTGTGGGCAAGAAGGTGATGAGGGAAGGAGACGACCCGTACAGGATGGATAAGGAGCAGACCACACCGGACTACTCCTGGACAGCGTTACTACACGTTCTTCAGGCATCAGCGATGCACAACACATAACATTTAAAACAGCCGAGTTCAACAGATTCACCAACAGAGAAAGGAACTATGTTGCTTTTCCAAAAGAACAAAGAAACCTGAACAACTTTAGTGTTTTAGACGTCTTTATTGTTCAGGTGCCAAACAAAAACTGTGTCACCATTCATTTAGGAAAGGAAGTACGAGAGTAAATGTCACATAAAAAAATATAAAATCAACAATGAAAATGGGAACAAGGTAGGCTTCGCCCCCCTCCACTGCAACATGGATGTAGAGTTCAAACAATGTCCGTTTCCTGAGGGCACATTCAGGACGCCAGTGCTCCGAGCGCACGTCGACTGCCTAGGACTCCTTTAGTCTTCAACTACACATGCAAATGGCTGAGAGTTTCCTCTGGAGTGATGAATCGGTGCTGCCTGACGCGCGCACCTTCCATACACATATTTACATGTATATGCAGCTAGGCTTAATCTTATTACTGTTAATATCATTATAACTATTATTACTATCAATTTGAATAACTGAATACATAAACAGTGATGTGGCATGTATGGACAATACTTTTAGCAGCCCCGACACCTATGTATTTTTGACATCCGATCAAACCACATCAGGATGCTCTGAGTTCCGGAACCTTCCGTAAATCTAGGCTGCATCTAGGTACGCTACAATACTCAGCAATGATGCCAATGTCACAGCTTTATTAAAATGACAGTTGTAGGATTTGTCAATCTCTTGTTAACCAGAGGCTGGTCCTCAGAAAAGATACTGTATGGCTTCACTTGAAGGAAGCTTCATGGCGTGTCTGGTTGACGAACTACACTTTGTAAAAGGATTTCAGAAAGAGCGGTGGGGGTGGGGGGGTACAGACGGGACGCTGATCTGCTGTGCCATTCCTTTGGGAATCCACCCTCCTCTGCTAGCGCAACGGTAAAAACCCACAATGCACTAAAGGCGAGAAGACTCCACTCTTCTATCTCTTTGGCTTCTTGGCTGAAGGATGAATAAAATCCCCTCAGCTCAAGGTGCGGTTTCTCCTGTCTTAGAGAGGGGAAACCTGGTACGAAAATCAATTACTCATCAAAGTTTAAAACGAGCGGATCGGGTAATCGTCTGGTCTCCGTGCGGCCGCGGGGCGGACGCTTGTGTCTGGAGGACGGAGGAGGAAGGGCTGGCTGTGACAAAAGAAACTAGGTCACTACAAAAAAAAAGGATTGGGAGAAAATCAAATACTTACAGCAAGAAAACAATCAACGATCCCAGCTTGAATGTGCCACGCTTCTTTTCAGCACCATGACGCCCCCCCCCCCCACTCCCCTGAAGATGTCCCAAAGGCAAAGCCAGAGAGCTTGCTGTCCTCAGGTAAACATTCTACACACGCCAGACACACTTATACTCTCCTGTTCGTACCAAATCGGTTTAAGACTGGCTAAACGTGTCAATAAGTTCGCAGACACCTCAATGTGATATTCGCTTTATGTTAAAATTCTTTTCCACTAGTGAGGTGTTCTTGTTCTCTTTTAGCAGTGTGTGGCATCCTCTGCTTTTGCCTACTCCAGTGGGGGTGTTTCTGTGGAGAGAGTAACTTCCTGGGCCCAGGGAGCCCTGGGCTACTGTATACTGCAGGACGAGCAGCAGGGGTCGTCCTTGTCAGGCTGGGCTGCGTAGTCCATCTGCCGCACGATCTCGGCGAACAGTTCGTCCACCATGGTCTTGCTCTTAGCCGAAGTCTCCATGAAGGGGCAGCCCCACTCCTGGGCCAGCGCCTGTCCCTCCCCCGACGACACCTCACGCTCGCTCTCCAGGTCCACCTTGTTCCCCACCAGGATCACCGGCACCCTCTCGTACCTGGGGGGGCGCACACACGTACCTGACGTTCAGAAGTGACATGTTTTCTTTAACACCAAATAAATTATCTTCGTAAACTGTAAACGCCAGAATGAATTCAGACGAATTACTGCAGAAATAAACACTTTTCAAACACGAAAGTCACCGTTGTAAAGAACATGGAACACAAAAAGCTACTCGTCTTTATACAACAAACAAGAATCTGGTCGGACACTGCTCTGGTTGCAGAACGAATGCGTCAAGTTTTGCTATTCATTGTGTCTGTGCTGAAAATTTAGCAGGGTGTAGGTTGCCAATAACCACTGTTGTTAATGAGACAAAGCAACACCCAGATCTTTATCACTAATTACACTACTACTTATTTATGGGTTTCCGTTTAGGCCTTTGATGCTGATAGTGTAAACAGAAAACACTTTAAACAGCAAAAAAGCACTGGGGGAAAAACTCTAGTTGCTTTGATTTTCAAATCACTGGTTTTAGTTCGTACGCAATTTTTTTTGGAAAGTGAAGAAATAGGCTGTTTTGACATGAAACTCATTGCGTGTAGGCAACTCGGAACCACTGATCATTTCACAGTATCTCTCAGAAATAGACTGAGGAGAAGGTTAAAGATGGTACACATTAAAGGAAGTCATATTCCATTGGAAAACATGTGCTCTAACAAGCAGTGTTGCCAGGGCTGCAAAAAGAGTCCGGGTCATGGCACCAGCTCAGAAAAGGAGTTGCTACTAGACAACCATTATGGAGGTCAAACCCTTGTGTTTATAACAATGTCCTGAAACATCTTAGACAATTAACAAGAGGCTAGATTGGATGAATAAAGAAGTGTAAATCGAAGACCACTAACAAAAGCATAACCATAAGAGTGTTACTCTCATAGTCAACTGCAGACTTACACTACAGCAAGAAACTGAAACACATGGTCCCATTCCTAATTTACAAAGAAGGTTGCTGTGAACTTCCAGAAATGAGTACTTGAGAAATCACATCATTCGCTTATTTTCAGTTCCGCGTGACATGTACTCACAACCGTATCTCACAACTGTACTGTGACATTTGCCCCGAGACGCTGTGAGAGGGACGGCAGAAAGGACAGAGAGAGACGAGTTTTGATCCAATATGATGAAACATCAGTGAAGCCTTGGCCATCGTTATATTTTTTCTAAAGGTTAGTCTGCACTGTATGAAATATTCATGCCAATGAATAATTAAATGCTGGGGGAAAGAAAATTGACTGTCTTTAACTCAGTGAGGTGAAGAACACAATAAAATGCAGCATGTTACCCAAAACTATCACCAGACACCGTGGCTCAGTGCTGCACTACCATTTGCAGCACCAAAGATAAAAAGGTTCCAATTTGACAAATTCCTTCCCATTAACACAGACCCACATACTCACAGACAGACACAGGTCACTGTATGCATCGCATACTGGCCATCTTTCTTCTGCTCCCCATGGAGAAAAATACAATTTTTTACAAAAAAGGTGTCCTCTATAGACTCCTGCTTTATACTTATCCTCATAAAGCAGAATGTATATATTGTACCTCGTTTTACCGAAATGCAGCAAGTGTAACTGGGGCACCGCTGCTGGGACTTGAACCCATGCAATCCCAGGCCACTCAATGCTACCAAACCATAGGATTAGCCTGCAGAGCTAAAGATCCAAGCCCCCTAGTCAGGGAAATAAACTTTTGTCCTGACTTTGGCGATTATTGCCATTGTAGATTTGTTCACCTCGGCTACAACCTCCCCCCTCCTCCAGACAGCTCAGCCGCCAACACTATCCAAGTCAAACAGCACCATTGTAAGTGGGCCGGCCCTTCCGGGACTCGAACCCATGCAGACACTGCCTGCACAACGTTACCAGACAAGAGGATTAGCTTGCCAAGCTAAAGTGTCCTGGAGCATCCTGTCCAGGGAACTAACTGAACTCTTGTCCTGACATCTGGGGGTTACTATCTTAGTGCACTTATTCTCTGAAGACTCTATGGAAATGATCACATTCAATGCTTTAGTTCAGACTATGGCGATTTACAGTAATTCAGTTCCAGGGAACGTGCGTTTCTCGCATATCAAAAAACCAGACGGTTGGGCAGATTCACGGATGACGAGACACATTTAATCCTGTACCTTATGGGACACCATGGGTATGGGAAGAATCGCCTAGGAAAGTTCTGTGGCCTTGTCACTGGCTATTGCAAACAGCTTGAGGCAGTGAAAGGCATGCTGGGATTACTGTGTCAATGCTAAAAGTACATGAAAGTACAGTATGTTCACTAAAAGGACATTTTTTTCTTTTTTCCACCCTTTTAAACAGACATTTCATTCACCCAGCAGGACAGCTATCCAGAGCTGTACAGTACAATGGCCAAATGTCAAAGACGTCAAACACTCAGCTGATCGTAGATGAACCAGCTGGCTCCAAGAATCACAGTATACAGAGTTCTCTTGGTGCAGAGTTGAGGGCGGAGCAAGGCCTCACCCTTCGATCTACTCAGGTTACATGCCATGTTCTGACCCTCTTCTGGAGTCATTTGGATCAGAAAAGAAAAACATGTGTACCTGCATGCTTTCCAAAGATGTACTGGGGGTCTTGTGGTACTGCAGACTCAAGGCACGAAGTGCACACGACGGTGGGTTTGTGGAGCAGTTACAGTAACAATGAAAGAAAAATGCAGTTTACTAGAAGCCATTGACCACTGTGTAACAACAGTCAAAACACTGTTTTGGTACATATCATATCTGTTTTAGAGTTTTGAAAGCCTTTGTAAAATATGACAAAAAAACAAAAAATCCATAACTGACGGACCAGAGAGTCAGAAGGCTGTAGCTCAGAGGGTTTGGTGATGTGCAGAGAATGCAGATGACATGACACAAGGTCGCAACTAAAGTCCAGAGTGTTCGTCAAAGTGCTGTGAATAAACCTCTCTGTGGTGCAAGTCTGCCGCAAATTTGAGGGTAGGGTGGCAGCAGATGGGCTGAGGTGAGGGGCTCCAGACTGGGCTCAGTGGGAGAATGGCTTTCTGCGTGCTTATTATCAGGGAGGCCTGTTAAGATCCCAGCCAACTAACGCTAAGAATTGCCCAGTGGATTCCATATGCTTGTGATTAACTGCCTTAAATCCCTGGAGGTGCCTTCGGTTGTACCTTTCAGAATGGTATTTAACAGTCAGGGGAGAATCCACCTTTTTACACATGTGAAACTGGAAGCTCTTTACACGGCTTTGCATTCAATTTTGCAAATGAAACACAGACTGTTTCACAGAGTTGTCAAATTCCTTAGCAGATAAATGACCAATGAGTTTGTAAATGACAACACTAAAAGTCTTGTCTTCCATCTTTCTGCTTAAACCGAGAACCATGTACAAAATAATTCATTGTTGAATTTCCTATAACTAAAAAGAACTTCTGACATGGCACCAACCTGCCTGCTTAAAAATTTCACGGAATTTCAACCGTTTTTTCTGTTCAACCAGGTTATACATGCGTTATACATGCACACACACACACACACACACACACACACACACACACACACACACACACACACACACACACACACATAAAACATGTTCAGAGCTGAGCTACGAAAGGTGTTAAGCGTATGGGAGTTGGTTGCCACTCCCAAAACTTGTAATTTTGGCAGACAGGGAAACATCTCTAAAAATAGCGTTAAAATAACGGGGGAGGAAAACCTGCTGTTCCCCCGAGGTACGCGGGGGGCTGCTGTCATGGTTACAGGAGCAGCTGGGTTATGAGTGTGTCATGGTGAACACTCAGGAGGACAACAGAGAAGAGTGGCAGGGAGGACCGGCAGTGAAGGTAATTAAGGGCACGTGAATGTGAAGGTTTGAGGTGATGTGTCCCCCCCAGCGCCTGGCAACACAGCCCCCCAGGGGGCTTCTCAGCACAGGACCAGAGTTTCCCCACCCTTCACATAAACCACACCCCATACCCATGCTGTACTGAAGCTGATCTCCAAGCTGAAACAGCCCAGGGCTGCACCGTATAAGAACGCTTAGTTTCAGCATAACATTGGACAAGACATGGATTTTATGGTGTTGGATTACTTACAGGATATACTTTAATTCAAAAGCAGCGGTTAGCTTTAAGCACTTTATAAAGGGCAGACCTTCAAAAGTACTTTGGTAAAGCGTTTCCTCAAAAGTACGGTGACATAAGAATGGCACACTGAGCAAAAGCTTGAATACTACTTAAACATTTCTCGGTGATACCGCACACCCTCTCAGACGTAATAATGCAAGCACAGAAAAGATGTCCCTAGAGGGGGACAGAAACAGCCCAATCTCTCCCGTACGCTGTTCTCTCCGATATGCTAATCTCTCCTCTCTGCTGATCTCTCCCATACTTCCAGGAACACAAGTAAGACGGCTCCGGGTAAAAGTGATGTGTGTTTAAGTCCAAGCTGGAATGTGGACAGGGACGAGAGGTAAGCGGTGAGGCACGTCACCCCTTATGGAGGGATTTACGAGCGCGGCTGTGGTGAGAATATGGGGGTTCCATGGGTCAGAAGCACAGAGATGGAAGCAAGACTGAATTAGTAAAGAAGCCCACTGCTAACTGTCACATTCAGAAGGAGAAGGGAGAGGACTATGACTACCAGCGAGGTGGTAAAAAAAAAAAGCATGTCGCATTGCTGGTCGACATAACGGGTTCAGGGATTCTCAGGTCCTCCTAGCCACAGGAGTTGAGTCGCAGTTCCACGACTTCTGCTTCATCTCCCCAGAAACACATGTCATAACGAGAGTATAGGAAGGAGGGGAACCAAAAAAAAAAAAAAACCCTTAACATTACAGACATTATAGAATACATAGTTGAAAATTGAGACTGAATGTAAACAGCATTATGGAGTCCTTCTGTGCTCCAGGTGTGGGAGCAGCTCTCTTAAGGCTGAAGGCGTTCCTTGGGCAAAGGCCCTGTGGGGGGGGGGACTTTGGGTGTTGACGACTCTAGGCAAGTTGTCATCATTATAGAGAACTCCATGCTTGCTGGTATAAACAGTTGATGGAAGCCGCCAGAGACAGGAGAATAAGGCCTGCTGTCCGCCTGGTAAACTAAGAACTCAGTCCTGAAGCTCTGCCCTCATTGCACACAACCCTCCCCCCCCCCAGCCATCCTCTGTAAGCTGCCACCCCCACACACAGATTTCCCCTCAGATAGCAGCTTCTCCAGAAAACCATCAAATAAAACCCTAAGAGTTTTCCACAGGCGGAAATGCCTTTGTAATTGTGGTACCACACACCCCGATCGCTTGCACGCCCCTCCACTTCCCCCAACTCATTTACTGTACGTGCCTGTTATTAATTAAACCTCCTCTACACTCTGTTGTGTCAGGGTGGTAGATGTGTAATGAGGACACATAGATCGACCATGCATGGGTGATCTGGAGTGCTTGAGTGGTCCAGAAAATTTACCAGGGCCAAGTGGTTCTTTTTCAACTCACACTGGAAAGGGAGCAGTCAGCCCACCGTTTTGGCTGAAGCTTAATAAGAAAATCTGAAGATCGTGTAACAGAAGCAATGGAGCTCTTTCCCACTGTAGCAGAAACAGTCTGCTGCAGACCCATCCACGGAGCCCTCACACTTCCAACGTCTGGTCTCTAAAACTGTTAGTGACTGATGGATTTCACAGTATGCTCTCACAGACAATCAAATCCACATGAAAGGTGCTCAGAAAACAAACACGTTACTTCAGATTTATTTAGAGAACAGATACAATGTTAACGTGTCCTGCAATCGGGGAACAGAATCTTTGTAATGACTGACCGGGGGATGTCTGCTGGACTGGTCCTGAGATGTTCCTCTCCTGAAGACAGACCATGCCTGTACCTACTCAGTAATGTGCTGTTTTTTTTTTTTTTTTTACTTGGCCTGTGGTGACCAAGCATGTTGCTTATGCTGACTATTGGCATGCCAGGGCACATGGCAGCCAGGTGGGTCATCACATGAATGCTTGGGAGAATTTTAGGCCTCTTCTCTTAAGAACTGCTTTAGGCGGTTATGTGTTGAAAAGCTAGCTCTATTGGAGCAGCCTCACATCCATAAAATGTGTCACCGTGTTCAGGAGTATGTTACCGTGTGTTCAGGGTCTTTCACTTGGCCTGTCAACACTGCTCGCAATAGTAAACTACGGCAGATGTAAGAGGGGGTTTAGGTCAGAACACAATTCTGTGCACACAGCTCACATCGCACTCAGCGCAAGTGTAGTTATGAAAAGCGAGGCGACTACGGCAGTTTGCAAACAACACAAGTCATCAAGAAACGAGCATTTCTCTGTCAGCCGCAAGTCTTTCAAGAACAACGAGATGACAGTTCAGCTTTCTGCTGCAGAGCACAGATCCACAAACTGCAGAACAGCTGAGGCCAACACTTGGTAAGATCAATGCACTGTCACTTCTCTGCCAAACATTGTAATGAAACCGATCCGGAGTAGCTAAACATCACTGTTTGAAGACCTTGACAACGTGAACAGATGAAGATGTGCCCCTATGTAATCAGAGAAAAGTTGTGCAGTAGTAACCCTCTCCGGCTCTCCTGTCAAGGTATACCTGGGCAGTGTTCACTTGTGTATTCCCACACCTGTCAGGTATGAGAGGGAAAGCATCATGAGGGCGGAGCCGCACCACCCCCCGCGTTTTAGCAGCCGTTTCCCCTTCGGTTGGCGTTAAGGTTCACCAAAGTGCAGCAGTGCGGTTTCCTATGAGTGTGGATCTACGCTGCATTCTTAAACGTTCTTTACCACTTTTCTGACCCTGAACACGACAGCGGGGAGGAAAAGCGCCTTTGCCAGAAACATCTGCCACGTCCAGCACTCAGTCCAAAAAAGCGCTGCTTGAGGAAGAGATATCGCGTTACACACTGGGAAGCCGTGCCAGAACAAACGCTCTGAAAATGAAGCTCTGGTCGGTAAACATGTGCTCTTTGAGATCAACGTGAAAAGACTCAACGTGACGTGGCAGCGAATGACGCCACGTTAACTTTTCTAATGAAGTTATTTTGGAGGAACATTCCGTTAGGAAGCGTGTAACCCAGGCTTGGAGAACGAGTGGCCCTATGGGACGAAGTCTGAGCAGTGTATTTATGGGAACGGAGACAGACACATGAGATTATATAAAACACAAGACTGAACTTGGATGTTAACTACACCCCATTCCTTTCTATTGCACCACTGAACCACATCCAGGAAAGCTATAAACTTTAACTTCCCGTATTACACATCGTCATCTGTTGTTTTCACCAAAGGACAACGCTGAACACACACACACACACACACACACACACACACACACACACACACACACACAATATAGGCAGACTCAGAGATGGAAAACAGAAATCATTACACAGAAAAACAAAACAACTTTTAAGCAGTAAAATGTTGCTTGAATAGAAAGGAGTTCCAGAGTTAAGGGTCAGCCAGTGTTGTCCTCAGCCAGACACACTCATGATAAGACATGGTGAGAGAGGGACAGAGATGGACAAACATTTGAAGAGGGAGGGAATAGCTAAGATTCAAGTCTTTGGGCTCTGGGCCTTCGTTGACTGGGGGTTAAGTAACAATTCCAGTGCATGGGGGGGAAAAGGACAATTCCCTGAATAGCACTGTGGGAACAGACAGAGAGCCAATCTGGCTCTAGTGCTTTTGGTTAAAATGACAACCCAACAGGCCTTCATGCAGGACTCCATATAGATGGGAGAGATGGAGTGAGGGGTAGGGGAGTCAGGTCTCAATTAGCCCTGGAACTACATATCCTGACAGCGCTCCAGTTTAGCCTGCTGGGAAACAACATGGGAAGTACGGCTCGGTGAGTGCACACTGCCAGCTGAAAATATCAGTATAAATCTAGGCAGCAGTGGCAAAACATACACAATTCTCATTAACGATAAATCCAATTTGGCCCATTTTCCATATTTTGCGAGGTGTTTGGGCGAATAAGAACAACACAGCAAAGTGGATCAATCAAACAGTGTACAGCATTGTTCCAGAGAACACGCGCACACACACACACACACACACACACACACACACACGCCGCTCAGTGTGATAAGCGCCGCCACCTGCCCTGCGGGACACTGACTGAACACTGCAGCAGCTATCCTGGATTACTGCTTTCAACCAACATCCCCAAACAACCAACATGTTAATTTAACACCAACAGCTAACAGTTTACAAAAAAGTTAGAGCTGAACTCATTAGCGACAGTCAAACTAAGTGTGGGGAGACATTCTGAAAAGCACCTGTGACCGTCAAACCAAACGTACAAAACACGGACGCGTCTTACAGCTTCTGCTGCACGTAGCGGCGTAGGGTTGGAGCAGACCGCTCAAGGTGGAGACGCGGTTCTGCCGCTGCTGGCGTGGCAGCGCCACACGTGTTCTAGCCAAGACGTGGACGCCCGCAGTGAGAGAGAGAGGGAGAGGACAAAAAAAAACAAACAGCCAATTCACCATGGTTACCAGCAGGTCTTGTGTACTCCACTGCAAACCTTTGTTTTTCCATAAAACAATATAATATTTGGAACTGGCTGTAGGTTACAGTGTTCGCCCAGTTTGTTACAATATTCTTGATTCCATAAAAATTAGAATGGATGTGATGATAATCACTTTGACCCAGCAATGACAGAGTTTGCCTATATTATCAACCTCATGGTGGGATCACCGCACAATATTAATCACACAGATGTTCACTTACATGGAGCCATAACTGGCCGTATACAAAATGGACGTGCACTTTGTCAGCTCTTAGATTGATGCCAAATGCACTTCATTGTTCTGGACCGTATCAGCGTACTGCTAGCTTTTGGACCGCCTACACGTGGACCAACAAGCACTCGATTAAAAAAATTATGGGGAGGAAGAAACCAAGAAAATTGCTAATGTTGACAAAAGCACTGGGTGTTTAACAGCAGCACCTCTTACAGCAAACATGGGTGGGCCCCCCCACCAACTTTCCCAAATACCTCTCCTCTGTGGAAAAGACCACACACTGTGTCAGTCCTAAAACGTTCCTCTCTGATTTAACTGCCAGCACTCCAGCGTTGACTCAGGTTACTCCGCTTTAATATAATCTTCAGGTTTTTTTCTAATAAGAAAGAACTATCTCATTATGTTTTTAGTGACTGTGCACATTTGTTCAGAGCCTGCTGATGGTGCCAGACAGCATGTTGAGGAATTCACATTAAAAAGTGGGAAAAAAGATGTCTAATGTATGCAAAAAACATTCAGGCACTGCCTTAGCAAAGTATGCCTTCTATCAGGTGATATGTGGGGTGGGCGTGACCTTTGACCCCTATCTTGTGATTGGGCTCGTTACAGTTCCGACAGCACATCCTTGGTGCAGTGCTCCACATAAAACAAGCTGTTTTACTGTGTGTTTCTTTTTTTTTTTTTCCTTTAATAATAAATGAGGACTGACTATTGAAGGTCCGGCTAAAAAAGTCACACTATCGTGAACGGTTTTCATTTACATGTTTCAGCGTATGCCTAGTTTTTACAGCTCTTATTCACTACATGTTTTTATATTAAAATAAACACACCCAAAGCCAAGCAACCCCAAAGCAACAAAACTCAAGACCTCCAGATGATCACAAGTACATACTCACCTTCACAACACAGGCTAATCTACATGACATTTGGTCCTCAAGATCTGAGCATGTAATCCAGACTTTTGAGGCTACAAGTGCCCTTCTCAAGGTCACCCTGTCTTCCTCAGTGTGGTGTTTCAGCAGGCCCAAAATTTACACCCCAACGTCAAGATCAGTGATCAGCCAGGACTTAAAGTAAGAAAGCAAAACATGTTAGCATCGGACACTTGAGCACTCACACTGAGGGATTTGCAGGAAAGAGTGCAATGCTGGGAGGTACAGTGCATCATGGGATACAAGCGACGTTTCAGGACAGATGTCCGGAAGGGGTTGGAATACTGGTGAAATGCTGTGCAAGACATTACAGAACATGCACAACGGTTTCCTTATGGAACTGTGAGCCTGGGCTTTTCAACGCTCCCCCCGCCGTTTTGCATGACATGCTTGTTTTGTTGCACGCTGTGAGGCATGCACACAAGCCTTACAGCATATGATGTTTTCGTCTTTGGCCTCTTTGCACATCTGTATGCGCTTGTGCTTTTATTTTTTTTGCCTTCTCCTTCTTGCTTTTTTTTCTGAAGCACTTCACACGTGCCATACGAACATCTTGCTATTGGAGAAATGGCTGAGGTCCAGACTTACAGCCACCCTGACTCGTGTTCATTTTACAGTTTATTCATTTGGCAAATGCTTTTATCCAAAGTGACTTACATTTCACATACGGGTTACAATGAGCTGGCGCTGAGTGTCTTGCTCAAGGACACACCTGGTTACTGGGCTGGGATTCGAACTGGGAAACTTCTGCATCTCAGCCTGATGTCTGGTAGAGCCACCAGGCCGTATTAATGACTTGTGACACAGCGCTCTTACACACATGGAGTGCAAACTGAAATACAGGTGGATGTCTTTCACTTGGCTAAATGTTGCATAATGCTCCTGCTTTTCTTCTACCTCTTTCTATTTTAATAATTTATATTATTCCTTTCCCATCAGTGCTGCTCTTTTTGGACAAAAAAAAGCACCTCTAGTAACCCTTTGTTTATAAGTATTAACTCAGGAAATATGTAACACAAAAGGCTCTGGTAAATACTAGACAATCATGTCTTTATTCAGTGGCTACACTTAAAGCAAACATGAAAGAATTTCCATACATCTGTGATTTTGGTGTGTTATGTCCTACTGCATAAGCCATTCTGTGCAGAAAAGGCCACCAGCAAACCTATGAACACTGCACATAATCAAAGAAGGACACCATGGCTATGATAGCTTATAACTGTTCATAGTCACACATGTTGGCACCAGCCACCCGGCTTGACACAATTTTCTATTTTCTATCAATTTTCTATTAGTCCAGTTCTCCCCAACCTAATCTAATGATGACATTTCTTTTAAACAAAGCGCAATGTTTCCTCCGCACACAGCTGCAGACCAAACCGTTCACCACATATTTGGTCTGTAATTTTAGGAGGACACAGTCCAAGCCAAGGTCAAAAGCCTCATGGACCGTGGTACGTCTTCCTGGGAACACCAGAGCTGGGGCTCCACGCGTGCTTCACTGGAGCCACCGTGAGGAAAGAGATAAAGGCAAAAACACAGATACTGGCGGACAGACATAATCTACTCTCTAATTCATAAATAAAAGGAGCCCGGGGTCGTCATCCTGCTTCATAAACTGTTCATTAAACTATAAAAAATATAAGCAGCAGTTTTGGAAAAGAAACATTTTAATGTTACTCCTATAGTAACTTCTGGAATTACTACAAAACTGGAAGTATACAGCAGTCATTAAATTTCCATACCACTTATCTTACACAAGGCTGCACGGGAGCTTGGAACCTATCCCAGGGAGTTTAGGGCACAAGGCGAGGGTACAATCGCACACATACTCACACACCTATTCACATACTATGAGCAATTTGGAAACTACAATCAGCCTACAGCATGTATCTTTGGACTGGGGGAGGAAACTGGAGTACCCAGAGGAAAACCCCGAGCACAGGGAGAACACGCAAACTCCCCCCCTCCAACACACAGGGTGGAGGCAGGATTCGAACCCCCAACCCCAAGGTTGCAAGGTAACTACTGACCACTGAGTCATTGTGCTCAAAAATATAATAATATAACCACCCTGTTCTGTGGCTGTAGTGAATTACGTAGACTTGGTTACATAGCCCTAACCCTAACCCAAACACCAGTTACTGGTAAGACCCAAAATGCAGAATCATAATGCCACAGACGTATGATCTACCGACACCAGATTCCAAACCAGATCCCTCCTGTACTCCAACTTGTGTCTCTGAGCTCAGCTATTCCAACCAAATGCTGCTATTGTGAACAACGGAGAACCCAGAGGAAATCATTAGGCTCACATACACAACATGCATTCAAACACACACTCAAACCGGTGTATAAAAAATCCATACAGCCACTGGAATCTCCGCACTGTATTACTTTATGCTGCAGCACAAAACAAAATATGCTCTTATATTTCCATTCACGAAAAATACTGCAGTATAAGGGTTGCTGAGTGAGTGGATATGTATAGGGAAGTGTTATTACCAGACCATCAGAATTTCCTAATGTCCAATGTCAAATCATAAGGGTGTTTGGTTAACCTTTGGTTCAAGCAATAGAGGAATGCCATATTTTATTTATCTCGCACTTGTCTTTTCGCCGAAATTGTCCGCTAGGCCTCTATCTCATGTGATACTCTAATCTAAATGAAAGCACCGGTCTAATGCACCGGGGAAAGAAATACGGCTGTGGAAAACGGCAGAAAAAAACCGTGCCACAAACAGCATCTCTCTTTTAAGAATATTCCTCGGTGTTTAGCACTTTCTCTCTTTGCCATAAAGGTAAATCTTATAGCTCATACGCGTACGGTACAGCTGGTGTCACGTCTCGCGTCTCTAGCAGCACCTTAAATATTAATACGCTAGTTTCACATTTCATGCAATATGCTTTCTTCGGTTTCACACAACCGTGCATTTGCGACTCCAGAATTGAAATAATGATTATACACCGGCGATTTCCCGAAAACCCGGTAAATTTCACTGGAGAAAATAAGAAAATATTCAGCCTTGACAATAGCGCACGTGAGCCCGTAAAAAGCGCACCGGAGGACACTTGAGTTTTCGAGTTGCTCCTGGCTTCTCATCACCCTTACCTTTTCACCCTGATGATCTGATCTCTCATAGGTTTAATGTCCTGGAAGCTCTGCTGGTTGACAAGGCTGTAGACCAATATGAACCCCTGACCATTCTTAATGTAGAGATCCCTCATGGAGGCGAACTGCTCCGTCCCAGCAGTGTCCAAGATCTCCAGCACCGAGGGCGAGGAGTCCACCTCGATTTCTTTGCGATAGAAGTCCTCTATTGTCGGGTCGTACTTCTCTATAAAGGTCCCAGTGACAAACTGCACGGTGAGGGCGGATTTTCCCACGCCTCCGCTGCCCAGAACTACCACTTTGTACTCACGCATCGTTCCTTAAATTATTTCTGCGGACGATATGCAAACGCTAACACTCTTTTGGCCACATTTAAATGGCAAACTGTTGTCTTTGAAATACTGGCAATTACATGCAGCCTCTCAGACCCCCGATTAGAAAGGGAGAAGGACAGCAAGCTGGCTGCCCCCGTTCAGCTATAGAAAACAAACAGCCGGAGCACAAAGAGTCGCAGCCCAAAGAGGGACTTCATTGCAGAAATTCCCCCCAGGCAGACACGACAGACAGTGATGGATATTTCCGAGCGACGCGGCTGCAATTTCCGAAGATGCATCGAAGGCAAACAAAAGCGTCTGTAAATGCTAGCTTGTGATTTTGCATTTTACTAACTCGCAATTCTAAAGCACGATTAAAACAAAACTTGCCCCAGTATGAGGCGCTCATAGGAGGAAAAAAACCAGAGTCCCCCAAGCGGGTTCTTTACAGGGGAACTTGTGTTATATTTGACTAAGGTTGGTTTTAAAATCGTTTTTTATTAACTATTAAAGGACGTCCCCTCTCTGTATTTCTTTTTCATTCTGTCTTTCGTAATTCCTCCATTTATTCACTCCTGCATCAGTGCACTCCCCGGCGCCATTCTCTCGGGTGGAGACCCACCGCCGTATAAGCAGCCAGTCTCCTCTCGGCTTCCGTAGCAAAGTGACAGGCTGCGCCTTCCACGCAAGACAGATGCTCACAAAATCCAATCGCTGCAGCGGTTCGGTACCCTTTACACAAAAACAGCCTGGGTGAATTCTGTGGGCTGGATTTCCGTTGGTAAGTTTGAATGGCTGCGATTCGGTGGCTGTAAGCGTGACATCTTAGGTCTTGGCAACCTATAGCAACGGTATCTTAAGAACGTGTATCCAAGAGGAGGAAGGATGCGGCCGCTGTTGTTGCTATGGTAACACAACCGCTTCGTCGCCGCTGTACCAAATTGAAGAGTAACCAGGATGCCGTATGTCCTCGCTAGAGAGGAGCATCTTCGGAGTGTTTATTTTAGGGCTTATTGAAACAGCAATCATGAGCAGACTTTCATGTATTCCTTATTTAGGCAGCACTTCATGTTTTACGTCTGCATTACCAGGACTTATACGGCAGTTTTGCATATGTGATGCAGATAATTTATTTACGCCTAGGGGGACTCAAGTGCTACAAAAAATTTCATATAAATAGAAATTTTGAGCCAAGTGTATTATCTAGTTTTGAAATAAAATGTTGAGGGTCAAGGGTAAAGTCCTGGAAACAGGATGGCAGAGGATAGTGCTAAGGAGGAGCTCTGCAGCATGCCAGGTATTACACATAGCGATGGAGCTCCACGTTAAGGCAGTGTCAGTAGGCCCAGGACTTACAGCGGTATAGCTTTATAGGGTCATCTTCAACCTGTTCAGTTAATTTCTACATTTAAAACTAATATTAATATTTCTACTAGAAGATAAAATATAAACAGCCTTCCTGTGTGCTTGCACTATTATTTGGAATTTATACACAGAAACACCAGGCTGACAAAAAATAGCAATCAATTTTTACTGTCCTCAAGGTGAGAAAATTATGTCTTTCCTACAGATTTGCTGTTGGTTGTGAGTTAGTGATTAGCAACAATGGTGCAATACCACAATTTGAATAACAAGTACAGGCCATTGAAGTTAATAAAAATATGCCCAAACACCCAAGGATCATTGTATTTTTTATTTGTTTCATCTTAATAGGTTTTACATCATTTTTGCAAGAACCAAAACAATTAACTATATAATATATGCACAAATAAAACATGTAAAAATGGTTACATAAAAACTAATAGAATTCAAAAAAGGGCTTGTTTGACATTTCAATCTTTTTATATTTCTTCTCTAGCCATGTAGATGAACCACTGTATTACAGATGAAATAGTGACACGGCAGCTGAGATTACACCCCCCGATACTTTTGCAGCTGTTCTGTATGGCATGTTGGCCACAATCAGTTCTTTGCCTGGCCGTTTACAAAGAAAGAACAGGACACCGGACGGCCTGCTTTGCAGCCCTACACCATTTTGGCCTCACAAAAGTAAAGGCTAATGCACTGTAAATGAAAAAAAAGTAATGTCAGTATCCATATACACAACCCTTTATAGTTTAAGAGCTTGGAAACATGAAATCTTAAGAACAATACGCTAAAGGCAAGGCAAAGTTGACTGATAAGCCAGGTCTGATCAGTTCACCAACTGCTCAGCAAGTGCTTATTAAATCAGTCCTCTCACCACCAAATCATTCAATGTCAGTACATTTAACTGTGCATTCATAACAGCTTCAGTTATTTTAATGACTGGTGAGAAGCTCTGTGTAGCCTTAGACAGATTTCTCTGTATTAGTAACATTCAACACAATTTAAAATGAAATAAGCATTCAGTTTGTGAAATTTACCTAGAAATATATTGACCAATAATGAACTCACCGATAACAGAAGGTAATGAATAAGAATTACAGTATTAAAATCTCAGTGTTAACTTTGCCATACCCTACACAATATGCAATAGTAATATCATTATTGGAACATAGTGCAAACCTAAATTCTGGTGAAACCAACAAGCACTACTTGCACTGGTTAACTGTTTCGACTGGTCATTATGATACCAGGAATTCCTTATTACCTTACTATAAACAGGAAGAGTGAAAGATTCACTGTTTGACTATTTTGTAGGTGGGACACAGTATTCACTAAGATACAATTTCATATTAAATGTCATAGGTAAGATCTTACTTTAGATTCTTAAATGGAAAAGAAATATACATTGATAAAGAGATTAAATGCTTCTGAAATTATTAATTTATATATTGACATAAAGTAGGAAATGTTCGAATATCTGTTATACAATCTATTGTGGTACAGTGTTCTAGGAAAAAAAGAGTAAACTTAACAATAACATCATTTACAAAAATACAGGACTTTAGTCATTGCAACTATAAGTTGCCACAGCAACAACTTAATATTGTTATGAAATACTACCAGACTACAGTGAAAAGTACATCTTTTTAAATTTTTCCTTATTATTATTATTTTTTTGGTAAAATGTTACCTATACAATAAACATTTTATATAATACAAGCAATTCTAAAGCCTTGCTCATACTGCCATGTATCGTCCTGTGGTAGTGAAAAGGCACATCCAAGCGAAGATCAGGAGGATTTTAACTGGCTCTTCACAACTTCATTTCCTGTTACAGATCAGTTCTCATTGGCTGATCTGACAGGACCAGCCTTTTCACCAACCGCCAACAGGACAAAGCACAGCGTAATAAATTACATTCAGATTAAAATATAATAGGTTACAACATCATTCTATTACTTATATTTAACAAAAAAAAAACATGACAAAATATATTTAATCACTTTCCACATCAAAAATTACATTAAAACTGTAACTTTTGTGAAGAAAAAAAAATCTTGAGCAATAAAAATGAAAAATAAATGTAGAATAGTGCCCTATTCATGCTGAACTAAAGGGGTATCACTGTGGATTGTCTGTGTTAATCAAGCACCATGAAAATATCATGATTTTCATAGAATCTTCTACACACGCACACACACACACACACACACACAAAACAAAATGGGAGTATAAAGGCTTGTAATTATTCATCTTAAACAGCACTGAATGTGATCTGAAATTAAAATACATTTTCAGAGATTGACAAAATATATTAGGTAATAATAATAATATGGAAGCTGAACTACATGTCGTGATTACATGACACTATTCCAGGTTAAAAGATTGTTATTGTGATACTCAAACTGAAAAATCTTAATGGTCATTACAGAAAACAGGCTAGGTTTGTTTAGAATATATTGCAATGACATTAAACATTAACAGACGTACACATTACAAACATTAAATGCAGAACTTTACATATCCTGTACTCAAGTGGTCAGTCACTTCTGAAATGTAAACTACCTCCAAGCCTACTATGAAACATATGTTTTAAGAAATGATATTGAACATTTCGTCCAAGCAGTCTTGACCAGATTTCCATCCAAAGTTGCAGCTAGTATTGTTCTATTGGTAGTAAATAATGAAAATGAGTGTGCCATAACACTGTGAATCAGAATGACACTGGACATGTACACACACACATACACACGTTTATTTTTACACCTCACTTCATCAAGAGACTTGGGATATTCCGTTATACTCTCGCACGTTTTCAGCAAATCGTCCTTTCGACACGCTTGCTGTGTAAAACATTTTTAGGCACTTCTACGCTTTCTGAGACGGAGCGGTACCATCGCAGCCGGCACAGTAACGGCTGTGCGTTGCGATGGCTCTCTCTCCTAAATTTAAGTTGTCCTGCTTGACAGGGCTCTAACGCACCTTTGATGAGTCGGCCCATTGTTGGTGCCGTCACCCCTGCACCACGGCTCTAGACTCCCTTAGACAGGTTGACCTGTGACAGCTGAGCACACAGCTATATCCCAGCGAACAGTTTCCCAGTAAGCTAACCCCAGTCTGCCTGCAGACATCGGCATCGACCCCGTGTGCAGCTTGGTGTGTTTCCAGCCCTTTGGCTGGACTAAGCCCTTGGCACAATACTGGAGGTAAACCACTCATTCATGGCCTCTGGCTAAAATACCACCTTATCCACTTTAAGAAAACAAAGAAAATGTATTTATATATATTATTTGGCTCAAAAAATAGCTTCTGTAGAACTTTGATGCAAACCCATTGTAATTTAGGTTAAGTAGGGGCTGGTGGCCAATATGCATTTAGCTGAAAAAGTTTAGAAAACTCGCAAAGGTTTCCACGTTGAAGGGAGTAAAATGAACGCAGCTGCTTAGCGCTTATTTGGCAGTGCGCCGTCCAGTGGCGGCCTGTGGTAACACAAGGCCGCCGTGGAGACGCACAAACATCTCTCTGCTGCCTCGCAGGAGCAATAAAAGACCAGCAGGGGGAGCAGTGACACTACATAACAGGAGGCAAAGGAGCCAAAAGGCCAGGGAAACACCGCTGCAGTGATTGGCTTCCCCAGATAGAGGAAGATGAAGAGCACTCGATCCCTTCTGCTTGACTCAAGAGCCAAGTACCAAAACTCCTGGGCTGTTGTCACTGCCAAGGACGTTACTGTTTAAAACAACCGAGTGCTTCACATAAAGCACAAAGTTTTTTTTTTTTTCTTTCCAACAGTGCAAATCGGGTGTTTTTCCAGGGGTGACATTTGTGCAGAGTTTTAAAAACAAATCCAGAAAGAAAAGTAACTCACATTAACTAAAGAACATCTGAAAACAATAATTAAAATGAAATCTCCACCTTCTATACAGGGTATATACATCATGTGTTTTTGATTGTATCATTTACATGTCAGTAATTCTCCTAGCAATACATACACATCATTTGTATATATTACAACAGCACTCAGTGTTATAGTTAACGATTCATCCTTATTGGTTATTATATTCTTAGCATGCAGGTTGCTGTAGCTCTACTGAAGATGAAAGGTAGTATTTACAGAAGGGCTGTTTGGGGCTTCTTAGCGCAGCGTCTGGACACTCCGCTCCTTTCCCGCTGATTACTTCAGGATGATCTGTGTCAGAGAAGCAGACACAGGGAGGAAGGAGTCAGTCAGAGTCCCTCGTTTCTATCCCAAGGTCATCGTGCCCTAGTTCTTCGCACAGAGGCTTGCGGGAGCCGCAGGTTCCGTGATGTGAGACACAACTGAAAAACAGCGGCGGCGCAGAACGCATGGGTCGAGTGTGCCAGAGGCTGTGTGGGGCGGTGCCCACGAATGTATGCCACCTCAGTTTAAGAAAACTGAAGGTATGGTATGAGACGCCGAAAAACAACAAGAAGTGGCCAGCGGGCTGACTGTGTGTGACTGGACTGATGGCCCAGTGTTACGCCGCTGAGAAAATAACACAGAAACTGGAGTGAGCACTAAACTGGTGGGTGGTGGAAGTGTGGGGGTGTGCTAGTCTGGAGCCAGGACACAAGACTTTTGATTACTTGATAAGGAGAACAAGGAGAACAGTTACAGACAGAGCGCTTTGAGAGACAGATCACAAAAAGCCCAGTGGCAGTTTGGTGATAATGGGGCTGTTAAAAGGCAATTTTATATGCACATGGCATTACAAGGAGGAAGAGTTAAGCATTAAGGTTCAGCGATGCACAGCTCAGAGCTAACCTTGTTGGAATGAAAAACCGTAACACTAGCTCAACAGGTCGCCCTGTAGCAACATCCAGCTGGAAGCAGACTTGTTAGGAGACACTTCTTAGTAGGAATTTTAATTACATGAAAGCTGAAACTGACTTTTAAAGGGCGAGAATAAAAAAAACAGCTTAACAAAAACCTGCAAAATGAAGTCGTGAAATTAATAAAAAAAAAAACGTTCTCAGGTATGAGACATGAAGGCAAGCTAGAACTAGGATGTGACAACGAATCTACACATGTTAATTGAAAAGCAAAGAGACTCAATGGGCTGAACACATGCTCTGTAAATTCTTTGTGAGAACAAGAAAAGGGCAATCATTGCTTCAGTTGAGCTATAGCCATGCTCAGTGTTAAAGGTCAGCACTGCAAAACACAACCTGTGCTATATTCTTCCTGTTTCCACATAAACAGGAAAATGGCCCTGCTACATGTATGCCCTGCAGTAATGGAAAACTGCCAGGATGGCGTCCGCAGTCTTTTTACACACTTCAGCACTGGTGTCTATTTGTACCGAATGGAAACAGGTCACATATGCCACGTTACACAAAAGCTTTAGTGCGTCCTGCAGTGACGTATGAGTGGGACACAAAAACACCGGAAGCTTGATGCCTCAGTCAGAACAAAACAGAACTCTGGAACATGCACAGCCACGGTTCACGAAAATGAAAAAGGCTCAGCAAAAATGGTTTGTTTATCGCCCCCTTGCTGTGACAGTGCTGACCGATGCTTTTTGAAAAAGAGTGAGATATCCACCATTTCTGCTTGTTTTCTTATCAGCTATAGTGAAAAGACGACAAGATTTGCCTAAAATGTACAGTATGTGTTTGTGTCCATGTGGCCATGGATACGGCGCGTGTATTTTATTACCCGATGACACAACAGCCATTAAATGACTGCCTAACCTGATTCCTGTCAGTTTGTTAAAGCATTTGTAACAAAGTTTACACATTCTAATAGTGTTGCTGGTTCGCAGAAAAGCAAAGCAGACAGAAGCTCAGAGTGCAGAGCCCCACCACACAGCTCGTACACCTGTAAACCAAGCTGTCACACACATGTAACGTCACATTACACTGTTTCAAGTAATAGCATCTTTTACAAAGTAATGTTTTCTCCATATTAATCATGGAAATTCAAACAAATGCTCCTGTGGCTGTCAACCTAAAACAGCAGAATAAACTGGAAATATAATACAGAGGGCCCGGCAGCTCCTTGTATTTAATGTGCACGGTCTGATGTTCTGGATGTTTGGGGCGCCAAGGAGATTGTCTTCACGGTTAGCATCATTGCTAACCATTAGGGGTCGATGTCCCCTGATCACAATGAACTGTCTAACATCATAGTACCAACACTGGGGTTTCACGCTGTGAAACTGTTGAAAAAGAATTTGGGGGGGGGGGGGGGTCTAGGCTATTCAGGTATGAAACCTTCCTGTTCGATCATACATTAAAAAAGAACGACAGGATAAAGTAAGGTGTGGCACTGTTGAACATTTAACTGTTCATCTGACAACACTGTGACACCAAAACAGCCATTTTGTTCACATCTATGTTTATCCCCACACAGCTGATGGTGTGTATCTCTAGCTGGGTTGCTAAGGACAGGAGGTGTACACTCATTGGTGTGAGCTGACACCCCTGTGACTCAGCTGAGACAGGAAGGGCAAGGGCCAGTCGGTCTGCACAGAGCTTATTAGTGGATTCCATCCTCCTGTGTTCTGCCATGACCTCATGGTACATGAGTCATGCTGCCATCTCTTCCTGTTTACTAATTTCTGTATAACACCAGGTTCGGCTGCTTTGAAAAACATCGCAGTGTTATGGTTTTACAATGTTACATCTTGAATTTCACCAAAATGACGAGTAAAATAAGCTTAATGCCTACTTCCTTACACTTGTAATTTCTCATTTGTATCCGTACAACAATAACTGGACGACTTTGTTTCGAATGAGACTCGGCCCACATAGCTGATCAGTGGGTTTGCTGCTCTCACTGATTAGACATAACGTCCCAGAGCGAACAGCTGCAGCGACAGCAGTAAATGCCAATCATGACATCACTGCGCTGCCGGCCCTGACAAACCCCATTACCACCCACAGCAGCGCCTCCTTCTGAACGCGGCCCGACGCCTTCTATAATTCTGTTATTATTAATTCTAATTCTAAAGCTGAACGTCATCCTCGGCCGCGAAAAACCTCACGCGCCGAAGAAGCGAAAGTGGACGGAATATCAAACGGGTCCGGTGTGCTAAGAATCCTCTCGCGGCCCTGTGCGCGAGCATGTCTGTGAACGTCGCGGAAGCGCTGGAGATGAATGTTGCGACTGGCTTCTTCCTCTTCAGCCCCTGCTGAGACAGGAAGCTGCGTTCCGCTTTGCATACCAGCTTTGGCTCTTCTCTGATGTGCCTGCCCTGCACGCACCCCATAGCGCCCAGGCACCCGGCAGGCAACACACAGGTATTTACCAGAACGCTGTCTACAGGGTCCCGTTGTTTAAGTGACACACTTGACAGCATTGGGATGTGAGTTTTTTTTTTGTTTTTCAGGACAGACATTTTCCTAATGCAGGTGAAAAGGGACACTTGACTTTAAACAAAAGTAAAAACATGCAAAATGAATAAGGAGGTAATGCAACACAACACACAACTACCTTTGCAAATGTGAGAACTCTAAATAAGTCCTTGTAAATGTAGATTGCAATGAAACAGTTAGCCTTTCAATCAGCAAATCACAACTTTAACAAATCTGCTAGGCTAACTTAAGGGAAACTAATATATAGCGTGTAATCAGTACCTCAAGTGAAAATGAATGACAGCTGAATTGCAATTGAGTTCTTTTATGCAAGAACTTATTTAGAGCCCAGGGACTTATGAAAGAAAGCTTTTAAAAGGAGCAAACCTGATTGGCTGGTGCTGTTGCTGCGTAGGGGACACTTGTGGCAGGAGTTGTTGCTGCAGAGACAGTAGCAGGCGTAGCACTGTACATCATGGGTACTTTTTCAGGAAGGGAACCATGGAAGCAATGAACAGGTTGGTGGAGCATTATGGTAACCATGGCAACAAGTGTTTTTGAGGGGTTTTTTTTGCATGGTGAATAATACACAGCAGCAAGCCATCGTTAGGTTAGACCAGCAGATGGCATGCAATCACAGTGCAAAGCAAGGAAGCATGGGGAGGGAAGTAAAAAAGAGGGGGAAAGCCGATTATAATCACATTAAGGAAATTTAACAATATCATCAGTGATTCCCAGAGAGGCCATGTCTTTCGTTGCAAAAAGCCCCGGATTAACCATGAAGGTTAATTTACTACATGCTTCGTGCAACATCTTGGTAATGAGGACTGTAGCAACGTTCAGTGAATTTATAACAGTCAAACTTGAAAATGTAACGTGCACTAAGATCGTTAATGGATGACATTTAAAAAAGAATATAACAGGAAAAGCGTGTTCCTCTGGGAAACTGATAAAATTTCCAGGTTCACAGAGCACAACAAAAAAATAAACTACCCAATATTAAAACCCTGACTCGCTTCGGATTTCAGTTTGGTCATTTTAGTTTTTTTTTTTTTTTTTTTTTTTATAGAAAGATCTGAGGAAACAAATGATGACAGAATTAAAACGTAAATGAAGACAATGCATACACTAGCCTTGTCAGGAACAGTACAGATGTTAAAAACACAAATCTGCACACACACACACACACACACACACACACACACACACACACACACACACACACAAGCTGAACTCGATCACTGCAAAAACAACACTGTCTCTTACAGGTGAGTTAAAATTTACTTGATAGTTTGCCGCTGTGCTGAAAATACTGATTATTTCTGCTTAGCTCCTAAAAATGTTCTTATAAGATCAAAAGGCACCTTTATATTGTACTGACCTGACAAGGACCCATATTGCTTGCTAATAATGACTTACAGGAGAAAAACATTGTACAGACTAATGTACTTATGTTATAGAATCCCTTGACATGGTGCCTGATTGAAACATGTATAAATATAAGCAACACTTGCAGAAAGGACGCAAATTCATCAAGAAGAGAAATACACCGATAAAATGGCAGAGAGCATCACAAGCAGGTCTTTTAAATCAACTGTAAGAGCGTTTCCCATCAAAGTAGCCCCATTTTGTTTGATATGAGAAAGTAAAAGAGAAACCTACCAATGCTGGTAGCAGGAGTCATGCACAAGACTGACCCTGTACGATCATGCAGTGGAGAGTGAACAGAGGTTAACAGAGGGAGGGGGAAAAAACAGGTTAGAGACAGACTGCTGTTTTAACGTGCTTCACATCTAACCATTCATGAGCTAGTCAACACCGCTGTCTGTTCCATATACTGGACAATGGGACTCTATGACTAGGCATGGCTGCATTTTAAAGCCAGACAGCACAGCCAAATGAATGGTGTAACAGACAATGCGGGGAGAGAGAGACAGACAGCTGGGATTCACACAAGCGACCAGAGACAGGGATCAGCGATGGCGCTGATTAGGAGCACAGGCGCATGCAGAACAACAGCATCCTCGGTGCCCAGCACAGACAGCGAAGGGGAGAGATGGGGGGTGGGTTTAAACAGCGATCAGGCCAGGTCCACTAACAGGGTTAGAGGCACAGCTGGGCGGAGGGCAGTTACTGCTGGACCGGGACAAAGCGCTTCCTTGCAGGGAAAATGCATCACATCAATACATGAAACAACGTTAAGACAGGGAGGCTAATAAGCTTCACATGACCCTTCTACATCAAACTGCCTGGAAACACTGGAAGGGTCCTTAAGGGAAACAAGCGGGCTGACATTCTAACCTTGGTGTTGTACGACGTGGGACACATGATTTGCTCTGTTACGCTTAACAAATGCTTTAATAGCAAACATTTCCGACACCAGTTCATGCAGCTGTGTGTGTGTGTGTGTGTATGTGATGTTTACTGACTGATGTTTACCTAAATCAGATTCTCCAATATTGAAAGCATTTCACATGTGCGTGTGAAAGCAGTTTAACTGCGGCTTACCAAAATGCACATGCAATATAATATATCAGCCACTGGTTGCAAAGGCTCGATAATAAAGTCATGTTCTCTGGCAGGTTGAACCTGGCAGTGACAACCAGTTTTTGTAACAGTGCGCCAATCAAAGTGAAAATGTAGCAACTGATTATATAACGCTGCCCCACATCTTTGTAATGCGACACACCGTGTCCAGAGTACATCAACAAGATGGTGTTTTCCAGCATTTTCCTTAATGTTGTAGAACCTGGCACCACCCACTCAAAGGGCCTTTAAAGAAGAGATGCTTGTGACCAGCCCTGCCAGTGCCCAACCTGATGCCTTTCATTAAAATACTCTGACATGGTCACTGCCTGGCAACCCGGTAGCCCTGAGCCTCTTAATGGAGGAGAAGTGCATGGGGGAGAGGTGGGGTGGGCAGTGAGCAGAGACGCACCTGTGGGGAAGAACGCCGCGGGCTGCTGGAGCTGTGCGCTGGCCAGGGCCTGCTGGTAGTGCAGCATGTTGGGGCTGAAGAGCGCGCCGCTGCCGTTGCTTTTCTCCAGCGCCGGCCGCTTGGGCAGCGGCTGCAGCATGCCATGGGGGAAGGCCTGCGGGACGGGACAGGCGGGACACGGTCACATCGCTGGCCGGGGGAGGGGCCGCGTGCTGCTCCGCACGCGCAACAAGCACAGCTACACTGCTCTCTATGCGCTATCTGCGCTTCTGCATGGAAGTGTCAGTTATGGAAAATGTCACAGTGGCATACTCCATGTTAAACTGACCACACGGACAATGGAAAACTGCACAACAGTTAACATTTACCAAGACATTTAGCTATCAATGCTTAAACAATATAACTACAAGATTCAGTTACACATTACATTTATAAATGATTGAAATTCCAGAATGGATGCTGTTCTAACATATTTGTTACATATTTACATTTAATAATGAAATACAAAAAAATTCTAAGCCAACCAGTTTTCTTCAGTTTAATAATCTTTAATCAACAATGGGAAATGACTCTGTACACAAATACTGGATGAGTCCTACTGATTTTAAAATAAAAGCCAAATCAAATTCTGTGAGTTGCTACAGTACATTAAAAAGCTACATGCAAAGCAAAAGGTGAAAGGTCAAAGTACCAGATCTACAGTTGCCTCGAGGGGTCGCTTCATTGCTTTGGCAGTCGACTGAGTCTTTAAATAGCAGGCAGCGAGCACATGATGGCAGTGGGCCAATGGGATTCAAGCGTATTAACATACAGGTAACAGCAAGCAGAGGTGCATCATGGGGGACAGCATTGCATTGTGGATAGGTGAGAAGGAAAAAAAAACAAAATAATCTGAATGCAGTATACCACATACAAAACAATAGGCATGCACATAAACAAAAATTGTTTCAAAGAAATATACTGCTAAGTTCTGAATTAGTACGGAAGCAAAAAGCATCTACTTTAGTTAAAAGCATAAGAAATGTCAGATTCATAATACAGAAAGGTATTGCAATTGCAGTCATATACTAGCTATACTTAAAAACTCTTTGTACCTTTCCAACAATACAAAACACCAGAATATAAACACATTTCCTTTATCCTTAAATGAGGACTTTACAAATATTATTACATTACATTAAATACATACACATATATAATGACACTATAAACAAGTGCAATAAGTTAATCAATTAAATCTTCAAAAATCAAAACAAACAGCTGATATAAAAAAGCCCTTTTTCAATACAGAAGGATATTGGTATTTTTCAGTGATCAGGGTGTTGAAATTGAGTAAAAGTAGCATTATTCAACATGTTATATAACTTGATGACATTATGTTAAAAGAACCTCTTTGCAGAGTAAAGGTGGCCAGAAAGCTAAAACGATAAATTGCATTTATTCAGTGGAAAATAGTTTGGCATGGTCTTTCTTCCATTCTAAAAAAAGCCAAGCAGAAGCACACCTGCAGGGCAACTTCCTGTTTGGTTACAGCTTTCATGGGTGTTCGTCATGTTAACGCTTCTGCACACCGAGCTGGTGTACCACTGAATGTTAGACCTACATTTTGTAAGGCGACGTTTTAACCGTTGTCACATTGTGGTCAATGGGAAACTTGGAAAAGAACTCTGAGAGACTGAGAGACTCGTGTAGAGCTCTTGTTATTCGCAGTTTACATTCTTTTATAGTTACAATTTATTAATATGCATGTTGACACTTATTTGAAGATGTTATCAGCCTTATAGAAAAACAATTTGGTCTTATTTATAAACTACTCTATCTCAGAAGAATATATACTTCTGTTTTACCTGCAGTTTTACCTGCAGAACACATACGGGAAGCAAACAGACTTTATCAGAGCTTTGAAATGCACGACAGAACTGCGGTTTACCAGCTTTAAGGAATATTTACTGGGCTAAAAAAAGCAAATGATTTTGTAAACATTTTATGAATCACAAAGATCTTTCTAACACCAAGACGATTGGTGTACAAGAATTTATTAATTTAATTAATTACTGAGGACAAAACCTACTGGAAATCATAGTCAAGACGTTATATACACTGTTTGTTAATTTTTTATCTTTAACAGAGCAAAAAAGTGTCTATAATTATAAACAATATGAACAAAGATTTAATACATTAAAAACAGGGAGAGCATAAATACAGTGCATTTCCCCTCGTGTATTGGTGGACTACTAACAAACACTAAATGAATGGCTTTCACTGTAAGGTGTAGCCAACTGGATCCCGGTTTCAATGTTAGAACAGGGATGACATATTAGTTTCACTAAACTAAGTTAATGTGCAACGTAACTGCAAAATTAAATTAACAATAGTTATTCAAAGACTAATGCAAATGAACAGAGGGAAATGTATGTAAATGCCTTTTAAAGTATGTTGAGAAAACTTCACAGAGGAGCAGTATAGGACATACTCAGTATGGTGTGCATGCAAAAAAATATTTTGTTTATAAAACAGAAACAAAGGAGGTGACAACCATGTAGTGACTCGGAGGCTATCCTCCAAATGAAAAACAGTAGTAAATGTAAACCGATAAAATGGGTTTCATTCGTGGGAGTGGATGGGGGGGGTAAGGC